>JAECMU010018092.1:0-10055 GCA_016106625.1 Dracogyra subfuscus
CGTCATGAAACTATTTAAAACTTTTATTTAGATTTCCCCCTGATCATAAGGTTACTACTTGGGCCTAACAATTGCCACTGGAAATTTGTCTCCTTAGTCCAAACATTATATGTGTGAGCCAAAACAATTTGCGTAACTGACGCATCGAAAAAAGTAATATGAAAACTGACATACCAAATACACTATAAATCTTCTCTGAATTTAAAGACCGCAAAACCTTCACGCTTATAGCAGAAAGTAACACACTAATTGGAGTTTCAAGTCAGATAACTGAACATGAATTTTCTCCTCTGAATTTCTTCAAGGTCAGTATTTATGTCGTAACTCACGCAAAATGGAAACGTAACTGACGCAACATCTCCAAATAATATATTTTATTTTCCATGACATTCCTAGTGTAGATGAAAGTTGAGGTAAATTATAATAAGATAGATGGTACAGGAAGTAATCAGATCAGTAACACACACAGTACATGAAAGGATGACTGGATTGTCTTCATCTTTTCACTGTAAACCTTTTGCATCCCTGCAAGTGGAAGGGACCAACAATGAATATAAATGGGTCTTAAAGGTATGAAATTTCAACCCTAAGGTTTACTTTTTGATGGAATGGCCCTTTACTAAATCAAAAGACGCACCGGACAGAGCTAATTGGAATAAGTACTGTTGAGATGACATGCTCTCGTGAATAGCAATAAGTGTTTAGTATGTAGCTCAGTGCATATTTAAACATCACACAAGGTAACACTGATATTCACCAACTAGCATACTAAGCCTGCTTAAAGGGACATTCCTGACTTTTCTGCATTGTAAGATGTTTCCGACTAATAAAATGTTTCTACGATCAAACTTGCATATTAAATATATTTTCTCATTTAGAATATCAGTGTCTGCATATTTAATGTGTTGTTGGTCGTCTTAATATTTGTAAAAAGTCCAAACTGGATTTTGCCTTCAAATAATTTCGAACGTACGAAAATATATATTTTAAGAAATAAAATGAAATTTAACGTAGTACAAATATTAGAACGATCAGAAACATGTTCAATATACAACCACTAATATTTTATATAGAAATATATATTTGATATGTAATTACAATAGCTAAAATGTCTGTGTTGGTTGGTAACTCCTTACAGATTGCAGCAAACTCAGGAATGTCCCTTTAAGCATCCCGAAGACACTGACGCATTTGTCAGACTTCACTGCATACCAACTGGAAAGCGTCATCACCTGCAGACAACCACCAGACACTACAACTAAAGAGGAACTGTACGCAGCTCAACGCCAATGGACCAAGAGTGCAATGAATGTCATATTCGTTTCAAATTCCAGTTTTTAGCACTCAAAGAGATCACGACCCCAAAACAACAAATGCACATATACGACAATGTTATGTTGCATTGTTACAATGAATACATCGATAGCCATGATACTAAACCAATTACGTTACACAGTGGCGTCCACTCTCACCCTGGTGCCCACTCCTGTACGTTCTTTCGTGTCTTTTTCAACAAGAACACAATTCCATTAAAGGGACATTCCTGAGTTTGCTGCAATATTTCAAGATGTTATCGACTAATAAAATGTTTCTACGATTAAGCTTACATATTAAATGTATTTTCTTGTTTAGAATATTAGTGGCTCAATATTAAACGTGTTTTTGATCGTTGTAATATTTGTATAAAGTTAATTTTCATTTTATTTCCTAAAAAGTATTTTTTCGTACGTACGAAATTATTTGAAGACGAAGTGCAGTTTGGACTTCTTATAAATATTAAGACGACCAGAAACACATTAAATATACAGGCATTGATATTCTAAACAAAAACAATTTTTTTTTAATACGTACGTTGAATCGTAGAAATATTTTATTAGTCGGAAATATCTTACAATGCAGCAAACTCGGGACTGTCCCTTTAACTATTCTACTACTGTCCATGAAGGTTATTTATTTGCATGTAGCGGGCAGCATAGCCCAGTGGTACAGTGCCCGCCTGATGCGCGGTCGGTCTAGGATCGATCCCCGTCAGCTACCCTCTGGGTTTTTTTCTCTCGACATAACCATATGTCCGACGCCGATATAACCGTAATTATAATGTGTTGAGTTCGTCGTTAAACAAACAAATTTTTTTTTTTAAATTATTTGCATGCTTTTCATGACTGTGGGAACCCTATCACTTTCAAAGAAACAGAATAACATATACCACGGCTCTAACATACCCTCTGCATTATTGTGGTAGCAAGGGATTATGTTACATGTATGACCATGCAGACAAGGCATCACACACCATGGCCTTTGATATATCAGTTGTGGACCACTGATTGCGATGAGAAAAAATATACAAAACCCTAACTACTAGTTTTAGAATTACAAGGCCGGTGAATTCCGCACTTGATTAGTATTCAGATAGTACTAAACCAAATAACTTCCGGCTGGGTGAAAGTTCGAGATGCACCGAACATTTGATAGAGAAGTGAACACCACAAGTCCTGTGATTGGTGATAAATGTGAATGTGTAAACAAATAATCAATAATTTCATCTGGGGGAAAACATGTATGCAATTTTATTTCATCTAGTACCAATGTCGAGTAGCCTTGTGCTTCAAATATATATGGGGTACCTGTAAAAAATACTCCCCCCTTCTGATTCACTTTAAGGGTGAGGGGGTGGTCGTATTTATATCCGTGGCCTTTATGTCGATTGAGACGTAGAAGGTGGGAAGGAGGTTTAGCCACATATGTTACTATTGTCGTCTATGGAATTTGATTTGATAGTATACACCCTTCATTTGAAAACCCAGTGTTCTATGCGCACAGACTATCTGTGTCGCATACTGTTTAAATGAGTGGTTATCGAATGTCTCGACGGACAAAGCTCCCCTGTTACGCAAACTAAACACAGCCGCTGACCCCACGGCGGGGTTAAGTGGCGTTAGCAGCTAATCGTCATCGCATCGCGTCAGACGTACTTAGATACGCAATCGTGTATTACTGTCCTTCTATACGTTTAGTACTAGCAGGTCAAAGTGTGTGTTCTATAGTCATTGCTTACTACAGCCTCCAATGACGACGTCAACACATTTTATTTCGGTTATATGGCGTCGGACATATGGTTACGGTCCGCACAGATATTGAGAGAGGAAACCCGCTGTCACCACTTCATGGGCTACTCTTTACGATTAATAGCAAGGGGTCTTTTAAATACACCATCCAACAGACATGATAGCTCATACCACGGCCTTTGATATACCAGTCGTAGTGCTCTGGCTGGAACGAGAAATAGCCCAATGGGTCCACCGACGGGGATCGATCCCAGACCGACTTCACATCAAGCGAACTCTTTATAGAAGGGTTGGGAGGGTCTGTATATCAATCAGTGGACCCTTATTGTCTACACTTGTCTTGGAAACCTGTATGAATATCATAGTATTGCAATGTCAATATGTGTTAACGTCAGCGGGGTGGGGTACAGGTGCTGTGTTCGCCCACTTCCCTAAATCCGACTTTACATAATAACGGGTCACAACACTGGTACTGGCACATTTTCAAGGTGAAATCTTTCTAGTAAAGCTGACGATAATTTTTAATTTCGTTCACGTGATGTTGAAGATGACAGGATTAAAAACAAAAAATCATCTGGCATGTGAAATAGAAGAGGTCATTTCATCGCTTACTCTTTTACTAGTATTAAGCCAATTGTTTTGGCCAGCTTTTACAATGATCGATTTTCATCAGGTGCTTGTAAGTCATTAATAAAATACAACCAAACCTAACTCCAGGCACGGCGGAAACACGCAGACAATGTGGGGCCTGACTGAAATTGAGGGCGTAAAACAAAGTCTCTAGGGGATACCGGGATATGCTCCTCCGTAGAATGTTGAAAACTAGATGTCCAGTAATACATTTTCCAGCATTCTACAAGTACAATTCACCCCAGTTTTAAAATTTACTACCAATAATATCTTTGTTTCATGATTACTGAGAGGGCTAAACGTCCCCAGCCCCCCCCCCCCTCCCCCAAGCTCCACCTGATTTACTGACACTTAAAATGCCATTTACATACATATAACTTGAATAATGTAATGAATATTTTTGCTAATGAAAAAACCCCACCCTAATTAAAAAAAACACACCATACAAACATGTTGCATTTTAAAGGCATATTGTCACAGACTACTGACCTATTAAATAGCCTAACAAAGTAGTACCAAAAAATATATAAATTTGATTTGTCCCTAAAGGTATTTTATTCAATCATCTACGTAGCCACCATATTCCATTTATTAATGATATTTCATAAACATAATTGAATTATGGCAATGGTCTATAACTAATACTGTCAAAAGGGTTGACATGGATTTCACTCCATTGTGGTTCAGTTAAGGTGATGCGATAGCTCGATTTGGTTTCTAAATATTAATGTAATTTTCATTTATTATCCACTTTTAATGAAATAAGGTTCTTAAATCTGTGACAATATGTCTTTAAAACACACCCTACAAGTAAAATTAATCTGTCTTAAAATTTACTACCAATAATAAAAAAAATCAGGATTATCGAGGGGGCTAGAGCCTCCACTCCCGTGCCGACCCCCATGCCACATACAGCCCTGCTCCGTGCCTGTACCCCAAGTTCAACCAGCAAACGTTTCATTGACATTCGTAAACTATTTGATCGTTTCCCGACATACCTATTCAAAGGGCTAGCCCTCGTGAATATAATGCACTACAGAACAATGCACTACAGAACAATGCCCAATTCTGTTCTCTCGCAGCAATTTTAGATAAACATTTGACGAGTCACTCCACAATGTTTGCATTAAACAACACAATAATCCATCACAGTAGGTAAATTACAGTCTATGTAAGTATTCTGTTTACGATGAGCCGTGAGTGGTACAGTGCCCGCCTGATGCGCGGTCGGTCTAGGATCGATCCCCATCAGCTGACCACTGTTTTTTTTTCTCGACATAACCATGTCCGACGCCGATATAACCGTAATTAAAATGTGTTGAGTGCGTCGTTAAACAAACCAAAAAAAACAAAAACAAAAAAACAAACAAACAATGAGCCGTGTTTGAAGAATGGGATGTCTTGTGCAAGGGTTGTATTATCCATCTAGATGTGTCATGTCACAGGCCAGTCTCTGATCAAAGGAAGAACAAAACATCTTTCTTTCGTATAAGGGGCAAGACGTAGCTCAGTGATAAAGCGATTGCCTGACGCGCGGTCGGTAACCCCACTGGGATATTTCTCGTTCCAGCCAGAGCACGAATATTGGTATATCAAAGGCCGTGGTGTATGCTACCCTGTCTGCGGGATAGGTGAATGATATGACGGATAGGTGAATGATATGACGGGTAGGTGGAATGATATGACGGATAGGTGGAATATGACGGATAGGTGGAATGATATGACGGATAGGTGGAATGATATGACGGATAGAAAAAAAGAAGAAATGTTTTATTTAACGACGCACTCAATACATTCCAACTATTAAAGGGACATTCCCGAGTTTGTTGCATTGTAAGCTATTTTCAACTAATAACATATTTCTACGATTAAATGTTCATATTAAATATATTTTCTTGTTTAGAATATCAATGTCTGTATATTCAATGTGTTTCTGGTCGTCTTAATATTTGTAAGAAGCCCAAACTGGATTTCATCTTCAAATAATTTCGTACGTACGAAAAAATAATGTTTAGGAAATAAAATGAAAATTAACCTAGTACAAATATTAGAACGACCAGAAACACGTTTATTATAGAGCCACTAATATTCTAAACAAGAAAATATATTTAATGTGTAAGTTTAATCGTAGAAATATTTTATTAGTCGATAACATCTTAAAATATTGCAGCAAACTCAGGAATGTCCCTTTAAGTGTCCAAGGGGGTGGGACGTAGCCCAGTGGTAACGTGCACACCTGATGCGCAGTCGGCATAGGATCGATTCCCGTCGGTAACCCCATTGGGATATTTCTCGTTCCAGCCAGTGCATTATGACTTGTACCGGCATATCAAAGGAAGTGGTATCCGTTGTCTTGTCTGCGGGATGGTGCATATAAAAGATCCTTGCTACTAATGGAAAAATATAACGAGTTTCCTCTCTAAGACTATGTGTCAAAGTTACCAAATATTTGACATCCAGTAACCGTTGATTTATAAATCAATATGCTCTAGTGGCTTCGTTAAACATTGTCTGGTCCCGAGGGATTGGAATAGGAACCTAGCGGATCTGCATCCATGAAATCACATTATAGCAAGGGAGGATCTAGGATTTCCGAGGAGTGAAGGGCGAGGAACTATGAGTTACCCCCATTAAACTTAAACAAGTCGAAAACTATATCATAATATGCTTGCACAAATAGGCACCAGCGTTTTATTAAAGACGAACTGCTATGATATACTCAGTCCACAGCGATAATTTCAAATGTTCAGAAGAAAAGAGAAGAAAATTTGGTTAGCAACATCTCAACATATTTTTTTCTTAACATGTGGTTGTTTCGACATTTGTTCGAGATAGAAGAAAGAGGACACCTTCAGGCGTTACATAGCCTATTCCTACCCAAAAGGAGGAGGGCATGTATATATATATATGCCAATATACATTCCATGGTCTTTAAAGGGACATTCCTGAGTTTATAACGATTGTAATTGCATATCACATACATAATTCTGCATAAAATGTTAGTGGCTGTATATTAATCTAGTTTTTAATCCTCTTTTAGTTTCGTACATACGCAATTTTTGAAATAAAATCTAGTTTTGGCTTCTTACAAATATTGAGACTACACATTAAGACTACACATTCTAAACAAAAAATATATTTAATATGTAAGTTTAATCGTAGAAGTATTTTATTAGTCAGAAACATTTTACAATGCAGCAAAGTCAGGAATGTCCCTTTAATAGGAAATTGATCAGGAGAAAAAAAATTGCATATTTCACTTCAGGCGAGCGCTCTAACATTGGGCTTTACCCATCTGCAAAATGATATTCAAGAGGAAAGTTTGTGTTGTTTATGGGCATCGCCAGCAAATATTCATTATTAATATATCAGCTACTGGATATCAAACATTTGGTACTTTGACACGTAGTATTCAGCGGAAATCTGCTACAGTTTGCTATTAGTAGCAAGATATCTTTAATATACAGTTTCCCATAAATATGGCTACATATATATATATATATATATATATAAATTTGATACACCAATCGTGGCGCAATGGTTGGGACGGGGAAATCCCAAATCCGAGAACATGTCCATGGAGGGGATTCGATCGTTTGGTCCAAGGACGGGACGGGCACTCTTCCGATGGAGCTAGATTCCGCCCCACGCTCAAATGATTTTAAGATAAACATTTATTTGACAAGTCACTCAACTCTTGTTTGTTCTTGGCAGCGCAATAATCTGTTATACCCGCCCCAGTATTTGTTCGATTCATCGACAGCGTACCAACAGTACTTGATTCAAGCAGCGCGTTAAGTTTATAATCAAACAGAACATGCACCAGTCAATAGAAGACGATCTCAACCGAACAACAAGATCAATCAAGCATTTTATCAAATCAGCATAAAACGTCTGCGTTCCTGTACTACCCAGATATAGAACTAACATTTTGAGGGGGTTTTAAAAGGGCATTAACATTTTAGGACAATGAAACGACTCATAAACTGTAGAATGTCAACAAAATATGATAGTCTACAGCCACTTTTGGCTTAAGTTGGTTAAGGCGAGACTTTCAATACAGATCTGTAAGTGCTGATTTCATTAGACAGAGAGCTTACGACTTAATCTGTGAGAAATCAGATCGTAAAGTTCACCATACTGAGTGTTCGTAAAATTACGATCTGAGAGAAGCGATACCCGAGGTTATGATAAGGTCGCCGTTTATTTGTGAACAGTCGTTTAGAAAACGAACACTGAAACTTTACTTAAAACCTTATTCCTTTACAATCGTGTCTGAATTATTCGTCGATTTAAATTATTATTTAATAATTGTTATGTTGTAGCTAAACTTACTTTAAATTTCGACCGGGGCCTATGGCCAAAACATCAATAAAATAAATGACTTTATTGTTTGAATTGTGTTTAGTCCACTGGAAGATTCAAGTCGTCTATAGCTATTACGATATTTCGTCTAAGTTAGTACCCGTTACTCAGTGGCTCTTTCTTTATATGACGCATCACTGACTAAAAGTATGTTTGATGAAATGCTCTATTTTCACCTTGTAATAATAATAATAATAATAATAATAATAATAATAATAATAATAATAATAATAAGTTCATTTATATAGTGCTAAACTCCACTCAAAGCGCATTACGTAATTAAAATGACATGGTTAAAACAATAACATAGAAAAAAACATTAGAAAAAAATGTAGCGGGGTTTCTCTGATGACTATGTGTCACAATGACCAAATGTTTGACATCCAATAGCCGATGATTAATTAATTAATCAATGTGCTCTAGTGATGTCGTTGAACAAAACACACTTTAAACTTGTTTTAATCACGGCTTTTGACCTTTGCATTGGTAAATGCAAACATAAATTAATGGGACTCTAAAACGTGCCACAGACTGGGAACACGGCATTTTATTGACAAACTACAAACAGCTGCTCCATTTACTTTACATCCACCAGTGTTCTTTCATTGTGAACGTCGGATGGTCATAGAATAGGATCCTTTAGATAGATGGACCCAAGAGGGTTTTTGTTCTGTGTTAGGTCTGCTCTGTTTGTGTGAAAGTAAATTGTAGGAGAGCCCTTGGTGATATGTAGGAGAGCTCTTGATGGCATATAGGAGAGCCCTTGATGATCTTATGTAGACGACATTTGGCAAGGCATGGCAGACTAAGCACCTATAGGGCATGTTCACCATTTTCACGGAAACGTGGTTTTTTTAATTAAAGCGTTTTATGAACGCAATTTTAAAATTCATTATTGAAAAAGGCTTGTTTAATCTCAAGGCAGCATGGTGCTGATTAAGGCAAGATAGCCCTAGATTACCGCGGTATGGTGTCGTACCTTGCCAATGACCAATTCAAGACACCATAGTTTTGGTAAGGTGTGAATTGGGGTGGGGTAACTGGGCAGTCAAGATGTGAAGTATGGTTCGAATTTTGTACGTTAAAACGATTTTCGGCATCACACAGCGATATCCCACTTATGTGAGATATCAATTTAAATACATCAGTTTGGATGTTTGTCGATTAATCTCACGATACCAATCCTGCGTTACTCAAAAGCAATCGACGTTAACATTCGAGATATATTTGACTGGTTCTCGATGTAGCCATTCGTCAATCGGATTAACGTCAAACACATGAACCCGTCTAGCGAACTCTCCCCCCCCCCCCAACTCTGTATAAATGAACGCAGCACAAAGCAAAGCCATCCAATGAAATTAACAATACCGAACCAAGTGTTCTGAGACGTACAGGTTAACCGAGCAGCAGGTACCTCCATAAATAAGGTCTAGTTGGATAAGAAGTGTATTCGAGTTGCCGTTGGCGAAAGTCCTAATTATAATATGCTGAGATGTAGTTGAACAAACACTCCTTTCCTTTTTTCACTGTGGAAACCGTGTGTTTGAGGTATCAGAATACACGCCTCTGCGTGTAGCAACAAAGGGTTACATAAACCAGGCAATTATATCGTGTGTATTCGCTTTCAAACACACCCTGAAGACTCCGTGTTTGTAGGTTGGTAGCGGTCACAGTGGATAAAAAGTGAATATCATAGACCTAAACAATATTACAGGTCTGGCAAATAGCTGGAAATTAAAAGTGTTTGCGGTTCTTTAAGGTAAACAGAAATGTCAATGGGCAATCGTAACAGCGGCTTTCAATTCTGTTTTACAGAAGGTACTCAATACCGTTATATCATGTTCTTCCAACCGTAACACATGAACTACTGACGTCAAACATACGATATGGCACAACATGTGTAAAACAGATAATACGAGTACTTAAGAGGCTAGTGAGAGAGAGAGAGAGAGAGAGAGAGAGAGAGAGAGAGAGAGAGAGAGAGAGAGAGAGAGA
>JAECMU010018130.1:0-18201 GCA_016106625.1 Dracogyra subfuscus
AACGACGCACTCAACACATTTTAAGTACGGTTATATTGGCGTCGGACATATGGTTATGTCGAGAGAAAAAAAACAGTGGTTAGCTGATCGGGATCGATCCTAGACCGACCGCGCATCAGGCGGGCACTGTACCACTGGGCTATGCTGCCCGCTGGCATTTGTTCAGTCTGGAAAGATATCTGGACCGTTTGTAATGTTGTTTGTGTTGCCTGTCAAAGTTATAATTGAATTTTGTATCAGTTTGTTGCATGTGGCGGTGTATTGGACCATGTTGAGTATATTTTAATCGAATCTTTTTTGCAATTATTTACGTTGATCCTTCTTTACCGTGGCTGTTGGAGTGAACTGCTGATAGGCATATACCATGAATGGTACGCCCATATAAATTCATTTTTGGAGCATATGTGAAAACGGAATGGTGCAGACTTTCTGATTTGTTTGTGTTAGAGGTGCGATAACTGAGCCAACATATTATTCCTTCGTCATTCTGCTCCGCATGGCGACAGCCAGTTTATTTGAAAAATTGGCCTTGCTGATTCCAATTGGTTTATAGTTCAGCTCGAGAGCTGCCTGCTTGGTATTGCTAAACACTCGTCGCATTCTATGTATGAAACATAAATTTTTTCAGGGGTACTTTATCCGAGAATGAGATGTAGATTGAATGGGAGATAGCTTTTCGGCAAGTTTTTCCAACTGTCTACATGCATCAGTTGTCAGACTGGAAACTTTTAGAATGTTTTGTGCCTCTAAAGTATTAAGGTTTTCTCGAATCAGCTTTTCCTCAACTGATGTAATGGCTTGCAATGGATCATAATTTCGGGCACAATTTTCATGCATGCAGTTACGTTTGTTACAGATTTTGTTAGCTGTGGCCATACCTATAACCAGTTTTGTCTTTGTTATATTTTCTACAAGTGGACAAAATGCCTGTGTGCCTGCTTCATATCCACCCAGCATTCGATTATTATACGAACAATCAGCCTCCACAGACACCAAGGCTCTGTTATCCTGTGTTAAATAGTTGAGCATTGTGGCCACTTTATGCACAAACAGTTGGTTATTTTTCATGGATATTTTATTCACAAGCTCTGCGTTCTCACTCAACAGTTTTACGTCTTTTTGGATCTGTGTAATAGCAGGTGGCTTAATGTCGAGTACTGATAAAATGAACCTCAGGTCACTTGGGCCAGCTTTACTCTTTTATAACACATAAAGCCAGTGCTTTATTCTGACATGCTGCTTCAGGCCCCCTTTTGTGTAGGCTTGACTGGTCTATTCTGTCTGTAAGTCTGATAGGTTTCGTGGCAAATTTCCAGTGTTTGCATGACAGTGATACTCATACAGTCCAATGTGTACAATATTATTAATGACACAATACGGATTTTTACATTTACTGGATGTTTTTCTGTGTGAGTGGTCCGCACCGTTTTGTAACAAAAACTGTAACATCCGTGGACCGAGTTCAGTTTCAGTCCCTCTTTTCTTTATTTTATTATGTTGGTGTTTGAACACACTTGACAGTACAATTATGGAATATTGGAAGGGTAACATTGCCTCTTGATTTTGGCATATCAAACTGACAGATGCATATCTACTTTGCTACATGCAAGACCATTGCTTACTGAGCCTGTGGTACATGTATTTAACGAGAGTAGCCTCCCCTCCATTAGCCCATGTGCTTAGGAGTCTTGATAATTGAAATTGCAGGTGGCGAAGTATCAATTTTATTTGCTTAATTCCTGTCACAGTCTGTTCTCTTCATGTCCGGTAGTATATAGCACCTACTGTTAATAATTTAGTCGGTGTTTGGCTTTATATTTGTACTGTCACCAATGTATAATCAATAGTGGTGAGATACCTAAACACTATTTTACCAGTGCATAGCACCTTCCCGGCCGTGACCTTATTGTAGTTCACCTGCCATGTACTTGGTATGCATCATAGTATGTGATGTGTCAAAATTGACATAAGGTTTATAAATTTTGATTTTTTAAAATTAAAATTGCAGTTGTCAAAAGTTGAATTACTAAAAAGTGAATGTGAAGACAGACTTAATAGGGATAAAGTGGTTTCAGTGTTACTGTGTGTGTGGATTTCAGAGGAAGTTTGTGATTGTGTGATATTATTCCGTGGAAAAGAAAGGTCAAATGTGACAGAGATGCGCTCATGTCTCTCTTTTGATTTGTTGAGCATTCTCTTCTATTACTTCTAATAGAAGCTTTTTTTCTTTTTTTTTGGCCTGTCATATAAATTATGTCTCAGTTCACAACCGTAGTCGTTCAAAGCCGGAATTGTGGTGGCTTAATGTAGTCTCCACCAAAACGTTTGTGTCTGTCATCCGACATTGTCGTCTGTCAGTTTGTCACTGTTACTCAGTATTGATGGTATTGGTAAAAATAGAAATTATGGAATCCTCGGGGATTAGTTTACTAAAAAAGTGCATTTTTCTAGTTCATGCAATAATGAACGTTTTTTGTTGTTTTTTAGATCACGTGGAATAGTATTTTAACCAATCCAGACACCTATTAGAAAACAGTACTTATAAAATGGAATTATATTAATTTGAATCTTAATTGTTATCAACAGGTGATTTTGGATCCCAAATGACACCAGTTATAACCAACAAGTGATGTACGACCCTAAAGGACAGTGGCAATGAGAAACACACACCAGATATAACCAACAAGTGATGCACGACCCTAAAGGACAGTGGCAATGAGGAACACACACCAAAGTTATCAATAGATGCTGCAAACAAGATATGACCACAGTGTAGCAGAATGATGCTGGTACATTGGAAATGTGATTGTATCTGGACTCCACCAAATGTTGATACTGAACAGAATAGAATAGAAAATAATAGACGTTTAATAAAACCCCAGCACGAAAATTATATCGGCTATTGGGTGTCAAACTATGGTAAATGCAAAACTAAAGTGATGATCAACATTAATATCAAAATTCAAGAGATACTGAACAGAGATAAAAGTTTAATCACTCCTGTTGTAGACACCTTGTGGAAAGATTTCCGCCTGTTACCCCATTATATTGATATATGTATAGGGGAACCTCACCCAAACTCTAAAACTAACCCTGACCCTAAAACTAACCCCAACTCTTAAATTAACCCTAACCCTAAAACTAACAATAAGGGGCAACTCGGGATATTTTACCTCAGATTTATTTGACCAACTAATTTATTCATGACATGACCTATATGGCATGTTATTAAAATCTTATTGCAAATTTGGTCAACCTACAAATGTAACTCCTTCATTCTGTCCTGGATTCAATTCTTTCTAACGTTGGAGATTGTGCTTCAACCTATAGACATCTGGTTTGGTTGAAGCAGCTAGATTGCAAAATGGTTTTGAGGTCAGAAAATAATTATTTTATTCCTATCAATTGCAAACAACAGATCCTTTAAGTATACTTTCCAGTGGGTTAGATGGCATGTGTCACAGTTGTCACTTGTGGCACACATTAATTAATGTGTATTTTCCTCATAGGCTATATTCCTATTGATTTACACCAAGATATGTTTTTCCTCCGACAGAATAATAAATACCACATCTTGTATACATATTGACATAATACTGTTATGGTACTCTTTCAGTTAGCACTAAGAAATGTTCCTTCTCTGAGAGAATAGAGGATTTAGTTTGTTTTGGGAACACATATGGTAACCGAACAGTGATCTCATATTGATCATGCACAAGCATAAGTAACATAATTTGCGAGTGGGGATGTTTTGGCAAATTAGCATTACCGTGATCTATATTTTGTGGTAGCTGCATGTCTTGCTAACACCAAGCACCTTTTTTCAGAGTATAATTTTAATGTTCTGGATGATCCTTTCTGCAACTCTGATGATTCGATTTCCATACCAAAAACCCCACAAATTTCCCAATTTGCAAAATGGAAGATGACCTTGTTAGATAAAGTGACTCTCTACTTGAGAAAACTTAATATTATGTAATTTTCCAATGTTTTGTCACTTAATTTCCATATTTGGTTTTGGGGAGTATTTGGAACAATTTGAATTTTTGCTGACCACCAAACAAGTGTGACAATGAAGTTCTTTGGAAACTACAAAGAGAAGCATTAAAGTTTGACTGCTTATAGTGACCATCAATATTCTAATTTTATGTGGCATGTTTTTCAAAGACTACTTCACAGCATAATAGTTTTCCAAATGACATTTAAAGGGACGTACCGTACCCTAGTTTTTAAACACTAAGACATAGTTTTGACTATTAGAGGAGTTTTTTGGTAACTGATATCATACTTTACTTAAATTTTATTGTTTAAAGTATCCATTTCCGTACATTCGAAGTGTTTTTGGTCATCCTGGTGTTTTTTAATATCACAAAATGTATTTCTCATATTTTTAAAAAGGCACGTGCCTCTGAGAAGTAACAGTTATGTAGTCGAGTTTTATTCTATTTTAGAAGGTATTTCACCATTTCAAAGTCAAAGACTCATGTTTCACTCAATTAATTGTAACTTTATCAACATGTGTTACAGGTTTGTGAATTAAACTAAACTTAATGTTAATTTTCATGAACTGAAACTTGGGTATGTTCCTTTAAAAAAAAAAACTACACTAAGTATAAAAAAAATAAAATATAAAAAACCCCAACTATTTTAACAGTAATTTTCATTGCCTAAACTTCAAAACAATTACAAGAAAGGGTATTTTGGAGAAAAAACATCCTTCCAAATTAATATAAAAAAATATTTTACAACCGAGTACTAAATCATAAGTATAATGCTAAATTGGGTTCATCTAAAGTGGCAGATTTTATTATTGGGCTTTGGATTAAGACTTAAGTAAAAACAAGAAAATAGCAAGCAATATTCATGACATGTTTTCTTTAAAATGTTTTAATTGCCAACATTAATTATACAGCATTTTACTTCATAGCAAATTGAACACAACTTTTTTTAGACCCATGTATATTCACCTTGCTAATTACTCCATACAACTAATGTATGCAGTCCACCACATAGAATAATCTCCAGCTGTGGACTAATATTCTGTAAACACAATGGCTCCAGTACCTGATCATTATAATATTAAAATTATGGAAAAGATAAAATAATTACGTCCTAGAATGCTCGTCCACCTGCACTCTAAACTAAGTAACAAGCATTCTGAGAGTACACTTGAAGCAACAACAAAGTTTATAAATTATTTCAGCTGTACACCAAATTTCAGCTCAATGTACTGCAAAAAAAAAGTGTCTAAAAATCTATATGAGAACAGGCAGACAGATGGAAACAAAACCAATAGTCCGCTTTGGTTGGATTGGCAATGGATTAATTATTTTTGCATGCACCATTTGTCCAGCAAGCAGTCTATTTCATGTCTATGCCACTGTAAATGTTTTGATGTCATTTTATAACAGTGTATTTCACGTATATACCACTGTAAAAAAAATTAATGTCATTTTATAACAGTGCATTTCACGTATATACCACTGTAAACATTATAATGTCATTTTATAACAGTCTATTTTACATCTGTGCCACTGTATACGTTTTTATGTCATTTTATAACTGCAGCAGCCTCAATATTTCCTCTTCTTTCTCGTCTTCTCTTCATCAAAAACTTTTCTTTTTTCCTCAAGTTTTCTTGCCTGAAATTCAATTTTATATCCTTTAGCACAGTAATCAGTGGACATTTCTTGGGGTCAATAGTACATGATATGAAAAACCCATACAATTAAATTTAAAACAAGATAAACTGAGTAATTTTGTATTTCTTAAGGGTCAGTTTTAAATTCACAAATCTATGTCCCAGTTTTGTTGTCGGTGGCTGTAGAGTATTGACAGCGAGTCCAGGGTCAAAATGGATTATTTATAAAAATTGCTGTTGACAAAAATGTAGCCAAATGTGAACCCAGTTTAGCTACATAATGTAAACAGCTTCACAATTGTTGCCATTGTAGACTATAATTAAGATTGCTGATTTAATATTTAACATCCATTCTCTTTATGTCGGTCACATAATTATTTGTGTGAAGTAACACCGCAGGTGTAAAATTAACATCAACCTATACAGACAGACCTCTTGTGATCTCTTCTTCTTGGAATACATTATTTTCTGATATAATCGCCGCTTTTTCTTGGGTATCATCATTTCAGCTAGTCGCTTCTCTTCAGCCTCTTGTCTCTGTAGCTTTTGACCAATGTTAACCATTTCAATTTTCCCAGCATGAACTGCCATTTTGGCTTTCTTTGGTTGCTGTTAAAGTAATAGAAACAGTGGAATATTTAAATTCAGCAATAAAAGTCGAAGTTTGTTTTGTTTAACAAGCACACTGAATTATTAACCAATGGATATTGGATATCAAACATATTCCTACAGACAGGACAGCACATACCACATAATCTAATATACCAGTCATGTGGCACTGGTTAGAGCAAGAATGGCCCAAACACAGAAAGGATCCAACGAAATAACAGCTATAAATAATTATATTTTTGTAAGAAGAAAAACAAATATATACAGTAAAGTATATATATAACGAACTGCAAGGGACCAGGACCATCGGTTCGTTATAGCAGTAGTTCGTTGTAAACATTTACATTAGTTAGCCGTTTTCATTTAGGAAGTTGGCCATTTGGGATTTTTTTCAGATTTAAATACCATAAACACAAGAATTAATGGGGTGGGTTTTTTAATATTTCATTTATGATACCAATAGAAGAAAATGTACAAATAAATACAGTATGTTGAATCAAATGAGTGTTCAGTCAGTCACATTTTGAAACAAAATTACTTATTTTCGTTTTGCTTAGTGTGTGTTAGTCTCATAGCCTCCATTGCTGTAGCGATGTCGGTAATCGATTGAAACAGGCAAAGCTACATCAACTTTACTTTGGAAAACAGTGTTATCGTGTCCGTCATGATTGCACATCTACCGAATACCTTTCACACCGGCACACAATAGCAGTGAAGTGAGAACAGACAGTTAATTGCTCACTGTATTAATCCTTTAATTGATACCAATCTACTACGTAATGACAAGCAGATGTTATCTGGCTGATCTTATTAGTATAGTCGTGTTTGATGCATTGCTGTTACTGCTACTGATTGATATGATACAAATAAGATACAAAACAATTATGATCGGTTCACTGTATATGCACTAATTTACACTGAAATACATAATTCTGACCACAAAATTGGTTCATTTTAACAGTTAATTCGCTATGCATAGTTCGTTCTATACATTAAATTGTATTACTAATATATAGGGGGAAAAATTGGGACTTTACAATCAGTTCGTTCTAACCTGTAGTTAGTTATATGCGTGTTCATTCTAAAAGTACTTTACTGTATACAAACATTTTCAGTTCTGGAGGTCAGTCAAAATGAGGACAAATGCTCCTTTTACTCATATTATAATCACCCCACTGAAATGGGAGGTTATTTGTGTCAGGAAGTGCTAGCAGTGATATACTGATATAGTCAACAGTAAAGACCTGGCCCCGTGCTTATAAACCTTGAAGTCTAGACTTTAACGTCATGACAATGCTATTCAAATAGCATTACGTTAAAGTCTGGACTTTAAGTTTTATAAGTACGTGCCCAGAAGTGGAGTTTGATCTAATCATTTCAAACCAAATATTTTTAGCACAGTGTTTTACTGCAGCAAAATCTACACAATGTAAATTCCTGGAAAGGCATATGTACCGTATACGCAAAAAATTTCGCGAATAAAATATACCACGAATATCGCGAATATGTTGATAGCACCGCGAATTTAATTATGAGCGAGTTTATTTCCGATTTGGTATAATTTTCATGGATACAAAAGATTTTCTGTATCACATGTGCGTGTTCCATCAATAACATGTCTTATCAGACATACATACATTTACGTCTCGCTAACAGCATGGTAACATGTCCAAGTGTGTGTGAAATCACTGAAAAGAGTTTGCTAAATGAAATATGTGTAATTTTGATTTTATTATCAGGGGACACAGTCGTGAAAATAATTCCTCGCAAAAATGTACAATGGAAGCCTGAAAATATTTGCGTATACAGTATATTAATTGTAAAGTACTTGTTTAACTACAGGGAAAACAACAATACAATCAAATTCCAACTTAAAAAATAACAGCTATCATCTTTGATTCAGTATGGACTTTCTCATTAGTTCAGCAATACACACAGATGCCTTTGATAAAACAAGAGTACCGGTGAGGTACATGATACACCCATCAGGAGTTTTATGAAAAACCATATCTATATTAATAAATATGTTACATGTATGATTCAATTGTAATTGTGTGAAATGTTTGCAATGGGATGAATGAACAGTTTGTTTTTGACCAATCACCATCCCAAGTTCTTCCTACATATGGTTTGATGGGTCTGTATGCATCTGTATGCAAGATATGGTTCAAACAATTAGTGTTATGTGCAGTAGACCATGAAAAGTGGGTCACAGTGACCTAGTGATGCAACACACACCCATACCATAATACGACCCATAGATGGGCGCATAAATAGACACGGCAAATAATTAATCGTGGAATCCCATGATTGTTTTGTATCCATGACTAATACCTGGTCACCATCAATTCATAATCCATAAAGCATTTCCAGTTACTATTAAATGATGTTGCTACGTACGTCAATAGATCCATCAACTTGTTTTCTTTTCTTGTGAATACGCTTTGTGTCTGCAAAATATTATGTCATCATGAAGTTAAACAAGGTTTCATCAAAACTTAAAGCATTATTAACTTGTTCATGTCAATACATGTTTGAAGATAAACATTATCATCACGATGTCTATTCATGTGATCTACAACAGTTACTAGACTAAGGTTTTTATTTAAGGTTATGAACATTGTAGGCACAAGAATTGTCCATAATACACATAAATATGTATAACATGCAAAATGGATATTCAGTTTAGTTGATTCAGAAAAAAGTTGAATAGTGGAACAATGTGCAACTCAAAATAAACCTTCCTGTGGAAAAAAACAATTCAAGGAGTGATTCCTGGGTGATTCCTGTAGTGATATCATAGTCAACGATGGTTTTACAATTTCATAGCACTAAGATAGCTTCAAAAATCCCCAGCATCAGCAAAATGTAAATCTAGAAAAACTAAATCTCTACTATACAAACCTTAGGAATAAACTATCACAAACACTAGGTTTCTTAATGTTATTTTTCACTTTGGATAGAACACAAATGTGATGTGCTAAAATTATCACAAAAAAGCCAAATTACTGATAATAATGGCAATCAGATAATGTGTGAATAAAAGTTCAAACTTAGGACTACAATTATAATCAATATATGCACAACATTTATTACAAAAGTTAAGAAATGATGAAAGGTCCTTCAATAACACATCTGAAATGTAAATATAAGAAGAGTTTTTCAAAGAGTATTGTAAGCAACACAATCTGAAGCACTTGTCACTTACTCATTTCCTCTTCTTCTTCCTCTTCACTTTCCGCCTCACTCTCAACATCCTCGCCGTCTGCCTCACTGTCAACATCCTCGCAGTCTGCCTCACTCTCAACATCCTCGCCGTCTGCCTCACTCTCGTCTTCTTCACTCTCTTCTTCTTCTTCACCCAGTCCTACACAGCATAAAATTACTTTACTCTTTGGTTACAGAATAATCATCATCCAGTCCCATTTAAATATATACAAACTGAAATTCTAAATAAATAAATAAAACAAAAAATACACTTGTCTAAGAGAATAAGGTACAGTAACTGTAGTTAGTAAAATTAAGCACAGATGACATTAAACTGCCAAAATGTCAGTAATAAACTGATAAATACAGAGAAGAATTGTGCAAGATGTAAGATAAATACAATATCCTACCTCATTAACTAGTTATCTTGCAAGAGGAGTTGAAAACTACTTGATTAGGACTCTATGCTACCTGTTTGCACCAGTACATTTATAGTGTTTTATCTGCAGGTGTGAAACTTGTTATTGCTATCTGTAAATCAGGACTCAGGACTACAAATTTATTTTATTTCTCATAATATCACCTTTATTATTTCATTTTCTGTTTCTCAACTGGCTAATTTTTCACTGACACAATCAAACATTTAAACAGAAAGGTTTTTGCCACATACTATGTCAAAACCTCCGTTAAGGAGAAACTATTACAAGTAGCCTGAACCGTCAAAAAATCTTGCTTAACAAATTTTATATGATCCATGTAAACAAACATGACTTCTGCAGTATAAGATCCCAAAGAAATTTTCTAAAAACATGATACTGCTGTCATGTCAACAGTTTTTAAACCCAATTCATAAATAAATATCCTAATTATTTGAGTCAAGCTTTTATCTTAGGAAAAGTTTAAATCTAAAATATTAAATTACCTGAATCTAATCCCTTCTGTCTTCTGATGATTTGCTGCTTCTCAGGAGGAATGTAATCACCTTCCTGTTCTTCCACGAATGGTGACAAGTGAGGAGGTAAAACCACACCTGGGAAATAGTCTTCCACTGGCTGCAACATGCGTGCGTTAACAGAGTCAAATACCCACTGAGGCTGCACATAATATCTGAAACAAAATTTACTTACAACGTTTTGTTCACATATTAAGATGTACATATTTATCATCCATTAGAGGCTTTTCTATCGCTGGCATTATAATTTGTGATATCTCCTACAATATTCTCCTAGGAAATATTGTTTCTAATAATCCTGATTAGGTTTCAAAGAATTGTTTACAACTGTCACAAATGAAAAGAATGATAATGGATGATAAAACTAATAACACCTTTCGTGTCTTGTGACATCATAATTTATCAGCACTCGTTGATAATAGTATAAAAATCCTCAGCAAGCCTCGGATACTGATAAATTATATCACAAGATACTCGGGAAGTATCCTCTATATATTAGTAGCTATGTTTGCATTTGATCATCACATTGCTAATTTCAGAAAGTCAACTTAAAGACTGGATTATAGAAAATGACTAGAAGAAAATCAGTCAGTAGACAAAATTTTATTTTAATGCTGGTATTTGAACACTAATCATTTTTATTTCTATAAGCATGCTAAAATTAAAAGTTCTTAAGTAAGGTTTAATAAAACTATAGGCTTGAGAATAACTGATAAAAGGGACATTATTTTGTTGGATAGAGAGACTACAACACCTGCCACTAATACATTGGGCTAGGAAGCTTACCACTGAACCTGACATTGTCATACCACCAGCCGACACTAATACACTGGGCTAGGAAGCTTACCACTGAACCTGACATTGACATACCACCAGCCGACACTAATACACTGGGCTAAGAAGCTTAACACTGAACCTGACATTGACATACCAACAGCCGACACTTAATACACTGGGCTAAGAAACTTACCACTGAACCTGACATTGACATACCAACAGCCGACACTTAATACACTGGGCTAGGAAGCTTACCACTGAACCTGACATTGACATACCACCAGCCGACACTAATACACTGGGCTAGGAAGCTTACCACTGAACCTGACATTTTCATACCACCAGCCGACACTAAATACACTGGGCTAGGAAGCTTACCACTGAACCTGACATTGACATACCAACAGCCGACACTAACACACTGGGCTAGGAAGCTTACCACTGAACCTGACATTTTCATACCAACAGCCGACACTAATACACTGGGCTAGGAAGCTTACCACTGAACCTGACATTGACATACCACCAGCCGACACTAATACACTGGGCTCGGAAGCTTACCACTGAACCCGACATTGACATACCACCAGCCGACACTAATACACTGGGCTAGGAAGCTTACCACTGAACCTGACATTGACATACCAACAGCCAACACTAATACACTGGGCTAAGAAGCTTACCACTGAACCTGACATTGACATACCAACAGCCGACGCTAACACACTGGGCTAAGAAACTTACCACTGAAGCTGACATTGACATACCAACAGCCGACACTAATACACTGGGCTAGGAAGCTTACCACTGAACCTGACATTGACATACCACCAGCCAACACTAATACACTGGGCTAGGAAGCTTACCACTGAACCTGACATTGACATACCACCAGCCGACACTAATACACTGGGCTAAGAAGCTTACCACTGAACCTGACATTGACATACCAACAGCCGACACTAATACACTGGGGTAGGAAGCTTACCACTGAACCTGACATTGACATACCATCAGCCGACACTAATACACTGGGCTAGGAAGCTTAACACTGAACCGGACATTGACATACCAACAGCCGACACTAATACACTGGGCTAAGAAACTTACCACTGAACCTGACATTGACATACCAACAGCCGACACTAACACACTAATACACTGGGCTAGGAAGCTTACCACTGAACCTGGCATTGACATACCAACAGCCGACACTAATACACTGGGCTAGGAAGCTTACCACTGAACCTGACATTGACATGCCACCAGCCGACACTAATACACTGGGCTAGGAAGCTTACCACTGAACCTGACATTGACATACCACCAGCCGACACTAATACACTGGGCTAAGAAGCTTACCACTGAACCTGACATTGACATGCCACCAGCCGACACTAATACACTGGGCTAGGAAACTTACCACTGAACCTGACATTGACATGCCACCAGCCGACACTAATACACTGGGCTAGGAAACTTACCACTGAACCTGACATTGACATACCAACAGCCGACACTAATACACTGGGCTAGGAAGCTTACCACTGAACCTGGCATTGACATACCAACAGCCGACACTAATACACTGGGCTAAGAAGCTTACCACTGAACCTGACATTGACATACCAACAGCCGACACTAACACACTGGGCTAAGAAACTTACCACTGAACCTGACATTGACATACCAACAGCCGACACTTAATACACTGGGCTAGGAAGCTTACCACTGAACCTGACATTGACATACCACCAGCCGACACTAATACACTGGGCTAAGAAGCTTACCACTGAACCTGACATACCACCAGCCGACACTAATACACTGGGCTAGGAAGCTTACCACTGAACCTGACATTAACATACCAACAGCCGACACTAATACACTGGGCTAAGAAGCTTACCACTGAACCTGACATTGACATACCACCAGCCGACACTAATACACTGGGCTAGGAAGCTTACCACTGAACCTGACATTGACATACCACCAGCCGACACTAATACACTGGGCTAAGAAGCTTACCACTGAACCTGACATTGACATACCAACAGCCGACACTAACACACTGGGCTAAGAAACGTACCACTGAACCTGACATTGAAATACCAACAGCCGACACTAATACACTGGGCTAGGAAGATTACCACTGAACCTGACATTGACATACCACCAGCCGACACTAATACACTGGGCTAAGAAGCTTACCACTGAACCTGACATACCACCAGCCGACACTAATACACTGGGCTAAGAAGCTTACCACTGAACCTGACATTAACATACCACCAGCCGACACTAATACACTGGGCTAGGAAGCTTACCACTGAACCTGACATTGACATACCAACAGCCGACACTAACACACTGGGCTAAGAAGCTTACCACTGAACCTGAAGGGAAGCTGACATTCTCATACCTTGACAAATACTGCTTCTCTATCATTGGGCGATCTACAATCTGGTGTGTAATGCTTTCATCAGTCTCAGGAAAGGAGTACCCAACAGAGACAGTTTTGTCCCAGGAAACCTCTCCACCAAATGATCTAATAAAAAGAAATGTGTGATAATAGCACAATTATAATTACAATGCAATTTTCATATATTTATATAATTATTGTTTATATCATTGTGATTTTTTTAATTGTTTTATATTACTGTTCATATATTACTTTTTTTTTTTTTTTTTTTAAATTTAACAGTTTGTATAAAGAACAAAAAAACAATCTCTCAACATATTTCTTTTATTTCAAACTGCCCAATACCAAACAATTCCATTATTGAAACAATGAGTATTTAGTTTGTCAAAAAAACATGCGTGATAACAAATTCATTTATATGTTCAAAACAGGTCGATTATTGAACCAATGAGCATTAAGTTTATGTTAAGAAATCATGCCTGATAACAAAGGTTAACCCATCACGTGGCACTTCACGGTTGAGGAAAAACTTGAGACTCTTGAACAAATTCTGAAACTTTTTTATGTTTTCTGCATCAATCTTTGCTTTTTGTAAATCATCCGGATCACCAGACTGAAAAACAAAAGAAGGAAATGACAGAAACTATTATAAGTGCAGGTCTACTACCTATTACATCTAAAATGAAGTGCTCTATTTTTGTATTCATTTTTTCCCCATTTTCAGCCTGCAGCTATCCAACAACAATGAAATAGATACATTTATTCACATACTTCAGTGATAAATGTCTAAGACAATTTGAAAGTACAAGATGTTTTTTATTTCAGTTGAGTGAGGTGACCCACCATGATAAAATTACTCAGAAGTCAAAGTAGATAGTTTTGCTTAATACACGCATAAATAAGTTGAAATGAGGAACATTTTAAGTGCAAGTTAAATGTCTCCCACCCCTTCAATCCTATAAATGATTAAATGACTTCAACCTTCACCAGTTTCATGCTTATCTTGTTCCAGTCATGTGACTTGTACTTCCTTTTTTTATCCTAACACACCAGAAATGCAAAGTGGCGAATATAACATCAAATGATTTTTGTTGGTTTTATACTTACATCGGAGGAGAGAAAAACGTCTATTTGTGGCTCCTCTTCAACTAAATCACCTACAGTTTTCAGAGTTTGTGACAATGCAGATAAACGCTGGAAGGCAACAACGTTTCTCAATTATTACAGTAAAATATAGAACCGTTTTTCACCAACACACAGTATTACAGGTAATTTATGTTCGGTAGTACAGTACAATATGTGAAAAGAACAAAGAACTAAGCAAAAACAAGACCACTACAAGTAGTAATTTGTTGCACTGACTATAATTCAACTTTCTAAAAATATGAGTAACACACAGAATAAGATTACTGTAAATACATGTAGTTGAATAAAGTACTTCTGTGAACAAATAAAAATTACAATATGTTGTTTAGCCATAAAGCAGGTGGACTGTCTGTGTGACCACACCTTTAAATACAAATTACATGGCATTGAAGAAATTTCACATTTCAGGCACTGTTAGGTGAATCTTTGTTTACTGGCCAGTATATATCAATGAAAACTTGCTGCTGGACTGAGAAGTAATGTGCTGTGTGATTAAAGATAAAATGCCTGTTTTGTTACACTCTATGGTGCGTGGTAAAATGACACAACCTCACCTCTTCAAGTTGTTCTTGTTTCAGACACATATCCTTTGTCTTATCAGGAAGCTCATGTTCATTTAGGGCAAGCTAAAAACAAATTTGTACTGATTAATGTAATTTATTAACTTTTATACAAAAATATTAAGTTACAATTAAATAAACATGTCTGCACTGCTACACCATTGAGATCTGTCCATTACATTTTAGTAATGTCGAGAGACACATGAGTACTACTGATTTTGCTAAAACTCACATGACTATTCCCTGAACAATCAAACACCTCTTTTGCCATATTTATTTTTACCATTAATAATAACCCTAATAACCTCTACTGATCTCCATACATTTCATAAAATTTCTATACAAAACTGTTACCGTATCATATCACACAAATTTTCTTTAATTAATTGGCCACTGAACACTGGTTAGCTGTGTAGCAACCTTTCATCTCTCTCACTGAGTTATTAAAACTCACTATACATGGGAATTAGTATTGGAATACAAACCTGGTACCTATTAGCTTTTAAGTTTGATGACCCAGCCCTCTTTTCTTATTAACAATAAATATTATCTACTACAATCACCTCCTAATCAATATATTAAAACTACAAACAAAACAAAACATACAAATTTACATTTAATACACAGAAATGAAAGCACATACTTTTGGAGGATACTGAAGATTTATTGATGTGTAGAGCCGAAAGTTGATAAATCCCAAGAATGTTGTGTAAAACTCAACAAATGTCTGCATAATCTTGTAATCCACATCAGTAGGATGCTGCAACATGGAAATGGCATTAACATAAATAAAATATAACAACATCTTCTTCACCTACAGCTATTCTAAATACTGGATGTGAATTCCGAAACTATTTAATGTGTCAACTAACAATTCCGTGAAACACAATACCATGTCAAGAATACTGCCACACTATCATAACAAACACATCCAGTCATATTTATATTACAAGTCAGTCTAGAATAGCATAGCAACAGTGTCTCACATCTTGTGAACTGGGTTGTGAAAAGATAAATCACTCCATACAAGTGCTAGGAATGTTCTGGAGCTTTACTCACATCATCACTTACATAACATTTTGTGATACGTTTCAAAACCTATAATTGCTGAATTACTTAAAATTGCTTCCAACAATAAACATGGTTCACCATTTATTGACATTGGGGAGTATGGTGGAAACATCAGCTTTTTGTAAAATGTATACCAAACATAAAAGACATCCATGGAAGAATCCAATTATCTTTTCTTATCTAAGGATAAATTCTAGAGCTGGGCGGTATTGAAATTTCAAGTTCGGTATCGGTATTTTGGTGGCAATTTACCTCGGTATCAGTACAGTATTCGGTATTCATATACACTAATAACTCACCAATATTAAGCAGTATTTTAAGTATATATGCCTCTAAATGCACGCCCACATTAGGGTCTTCCCCTTATTTATGTTATTGTTATTTTCATGTTATTTTTAAAAATTAACAAATTGTCTACCTTACATAGTTAAATACATCATGCTAACTATACAACTCCGCATTCATCCCCGGTTCACATATATATTTTATCCGGGCTTCCTCTGGGCGCTCAGTCATGGAATAGTACACAACAGAAAACTACGTTTCTACTTCTAGTCACTATAAATTGCTGAAAAATATCCCT
Source organism: Dracogyra subfuscus (assembly GCA_016106625.1). Taxonomy (NCBI): domain Eukaryota; kingdom Metazoa; phylum Mollusca; class Gastropoda; order Neomphalida; family Peltospiridae; genus Dracogyra; species Dracogyra subfuscus. The sequence goes on from JAECMU010018130.1 coordinate 16,969, forward strand.
ATGCGTGTAATTGTAAGCTGATTAAACATCGGAAAATGTTATATATATTTCTGACAAGTAAACTTAACAGTTTTATTTAATAAATATAAAAAGCGGTTGTTTAAAAAAAAAATCCAATTTTAAAAATCGACAGTCTCCGGAAGTATTCGTTTTATTCCGTTAAAGATACGGCCTAAAGCTGACCTGCATTCTTTTCAAGATATAAATGTGTGGTCGTCAGACACGCTAGTCTGTAATGTGGTGTTAGAAAGTTAGAACCCCGGCCTTAACAAAAACTAGCAGTAGTAGGTAATGCAAAACTGTTACTGTGACACAAATTCAACAACAGAATGCATTCACGGAATGACCCAAATTTAGTAGGCCCTAAACATCGAATCACGCCTCAATCACGTGAAATAGCATCGCTTGTACACGTGCGCCTGACGTGCGCATAGCACTGAAACAATTTCGCATACATGATATAATTTTGACCTGTTTTCTCTTCAAATCTGTCACCGTTTCTTTAAGCCTTTTCGTTCTTTCTTGGTATGCTACTTTATGATGGTGTTGAATGTTTCTTCAAATTGGTTGTATTGCCATAGTTGGCCAATACTTTTCGTTAGCACAAAGTGCATATGCATGTTTTTCGGTCCTTTCTATTGAAATATTTCGCCCATACGCTCTTCTTATCGGCCATTTCGTGGGTAATGTGGTGTCGTCAGATGTATTTTTAGTGTTTTACTTAAAGGCGGGAATACGTACTTTGCAATACCGAAATTTTCAGTATTTTGAGATTTGCTCGGTACGGTATTTCGGTATTGACATTATACCGATACCGATCGGTATATACCTAATACCACCCAGCTCTAATAAATTCATGAGAAGTTGCAGTTACACACCTGCAAACCATCATTCAAAAGGAATTGTGTTAAAGACAATTAGAGAAACTTTAGTCAAAGTGAAAATGTGATGACGTTAACTTTAAGCAAAGTATATTCCGACTAGAAGAGGGTGGTCTCTGTTGACTTGCATTATGTACTGTACATGAGCCAAGATGTTAATCAAGGGTTGCTTCTGTAGTTAACAATTTATTTTATTTTTTCTCTGTATTAGTTTAAGATGATTACAATTACATAGGTGTAGGATGGAGTAAAAGGGTCTAATAACTTGAAACGTGTTTAATGTGTCAAAAGATGGTTAAAAGAACACAAAACAAAACATTCCTATGAATAAAAGACCCTAAATGATAGATCA
>JAECMU010018154.1:0-10161 GCA_016106625.1 Dracogyra subfuscus
CAATACGAATTTAGTTGTTAGGTTAAAGACCTAAAGCCAAAATGAGTTAATTTAATACTACTCACGTTTGGACAAAAAATGAAGTCCAAAGAATAAAATTAGAGTGCTCGACCGAAAGCGTTAAGGAGATTTTGAGCATTTTAGACGGGCTGCCAAAATAAAGTGCTTCGGACTGTTTAAAAAAAAAAAAAGAAAAAAAAGAAAAAAAAAGGTTAAAGTCCGACTAAGCCCTTGGAACGGTTGGCGACTACGGGGACGAGATGAAGTGCCTGGCGTTGAACTGCGGCACCAGTTTCCTCCACCGGTGGTCTAGCAAGGTCTTGGCTAGCTGGACGTAATGGGCGCCGGCGATGATTTTCAGGACTCTGTGGACGGTGGCGTTGTCCATTTCTCTGAAGAGAACTCCTTGTCTGTAGAGTCCATCCCGGCGCGACGTCACCACAATTCCAAACGTCCCGTCCCCTAGCTCCATGTCGTGGATCCCGACCTCAGTGCCGTCTGGAAAGCGCATGAATGATTCTTCGATGACGCCTCCCAGTGTGTGGTGTGTCCCCGACTAAGTACTTCGAGTACTGGCCCTTTATCTTCGACACTGCGAGACTCCAGGCGACGAATTCCCTGCCTCGGGCGGAGGCGGAAGGCCGGGCCTTGGCTGGCTGGTCACTCGGAGGAGTGACGGCCTTCCGTTTCGCAACACCAACATCCGGCTTGGTCGCTGCGGAGTCCCCCGGGGATGGGGGTCTCGACGCGGACACAAGCGGAGGGGTTGGAATGGAAGACACCGGCCGTGGAGTCTCGCACATGGCGGTGTCCAACACTGGCGTCGACTCGTCGAGCTGGTCAGTCTGCGTTGAAACAACTGACTTGTCGGTTCGTGGGGGTGGGGGCGGCGACTCAGACGGGACTGCCGCTGGCGGTTGAGCCGCCAGCTCTGTTCCCCCCTGTGCCGTCCCTGGCGCCCGTTTCCTCCTTATCGTTCCTCTTCCCTTCCTCTTCTGAGTAACCGCGTCGCCATACACCAAAGTCACAGTAGCCCGTGACCTGATGTAAGCGACGCGGTATTCTAATAGCTTCCCATAACTAACAAGCAGTCCCCCCAGGTGGGGGGGCAAGTCGAGAGCACATGAACATACGTCCAGCTTCATCGCGTGTTGTCAGAGAACCTGTTACTATGGGGATGTTTCTATCATAAAAGAAATATTGCTTAATGACACTTAAGTACATTCAAAGTGGAGCAGAATTTAGTTGATGTGCTTTGGTCATAGGATCGAATCCCCTTGGCAGACCCTTTTTTTCTGTCCCAACAATGCCTGATGCGCGGTCGGTCTAGGATCGATCCCCGTCAGCTAGCCACTGGGTTTTTTTCTCGACATAACCATATGTCCAACGCCTATATAACCGTACTTATAATGTGTTGAGTGCGTCGTTAAACAAACAAAAAACAAACAAACAAAAAACTGTCCCAACAAGTGCCCCATGACTGGTATATTATAGACCTTGGTATGTGCTGTCCTTGTAATAATATAAACACATATCATTGCTGTTGGTAATATAACTTATATTATTACTGTTAGTAAAATACATACTGTGAATTTGTATCAAACTATTTCATTACTGTTTGTGATATAAACTGAGATTGGTATAGAAATTAAAATTAATGTTCATTACAGACAACTTTTATATTTGACAATTTATTTCTGTGTTGTAGATCTGATTCGGAGACTTTCCAAATCCCAGAACACAGTATTCTGTGGAAGAATCCAGTTGTTTCTATCTCGACTATTTCCACTGTCCGAAAAATCAGGTGAAATGAAATTTATTATTATGTTTTTTAAAACATGTAGTGGGTTTTCTCTAAGACTCAATGTCAAAGTTACCAAATGTTTGATATCTAATAGCCGATGATTATCAATGTGCTCTTTTGATGTTGTTAAATAAAACAAACTTACTTTATTATGTTTCTTCCTTTTTTTATTAAAGCATTTGGTAGGTACATGTACGTTTTGGATGTTCTATTTCAAATTTGTGAACTTTCCAACTAAATCTTGTGCCAGGAAAAATTGAGAGACAATTGGACATATTTAAAGCACATATTTTGTTTTGTACACCATTGTGATCTCTCACCTATTATACAATTCTCCTACCCATTGCCTCTCCCCATCTCCCAACTCTGAAAACCCCCTTGCCATACCTGCCAACTATTATGATTTTGGCGGAATAATTATGATTTTGTTATTCTCATTCCGCCCTACGAATTATAAAGATAGTATTCCGCTTTTTGAAAATCATTTCTAAAAATCATTCAGTACGTCCTTTAATCGGTCCTTTTAAGTGTGACCCGATTGTAGTACACGCGTACCATTACATTACACTGGTTCTGTTAGTGAATTACAGGCATATCCATTAGTCCAATTGCGCGTTACGTCACACATATAATACATTTTAACCAATCGTCGCTTGTGTTTCATCGCGGGATCAATCATCCAAGCCGACAAAACAAATTAAAAAATGGTGGATGAATGCGATTCACCAAAACATTATCGCAAGAAATACGCAAAAGCTGATGAGAAATTCAAATTGGAATATTCTAAAACTTATCCGAACATCATACAGAAATCGAAGTTGGGTGATTAATATGCAGTGGTCTCCATGACATTAAAAAACACATTGGATAGAAAAAACATGAATCGCTAAGTTAGTCTTTGGCATCAACAAAGAAAGTCGGTTCATTCTTCTGTGGAAGTAGCGACCAAACAGTAATACGAGCAGAGGTTCTGTTTACCAAATTTTTAATTGAACATGCTATACCAATTGCCGTTTCTGATCACTGTGGAAAACTGTTCAGAAATATGTTTCCTGATTCAAAGATTGCGACCAAGTATATTTTACGTGTAGTTATTTTTTAAGAAGTAGTGTATTTGCACCTTAGCGCCAACATTGAAATTTGTAGTTTGAAAAGGCTCTGAAGGATTATGAATACATTAACCATGTTTATCTACTTCGATTGTGTTATATATTCACTGTAAATATGTTTTATATAAAGTACTTACGATGAAAACTGGTAAAAATCACTTCAAGAATGTACCTAAAATGCCTCAGAAAATGCACTAGAATGCACCATTTTTAATATAATTTTTCAAAAATGTTTCGGGGGTGCATGCCCCAGAACACCCAAGGACTGTCAAGCTTTGCTTGGCCACAAGTACATTAGGATTTTTCTTTCATTAAATTGGCAGGTATGCCTTGCTCACATTCTTCCAACAGTCAAAGGCAAGAAGTGCATGTTGGTTTTAATCTTGTGACATATGTGAGATAGTGCATATAAAAGATTTCTTGCTGCTAACCAAAAGGGGTAGTTCATGTCAGCAGTTTTTTTCCCTTGTTATCTGTTACCCAACCATGTTTCTGATACCATGAAAAATAAATGTGTAAAGTGCATTCATTTGTTAAATAAATCCTTCCTTTCTTCACTAGCCTTCCTCATCTCTCAGTGTTATACAGTGATGCTTTTGCTGTTAATAGTTTGTGAATTACTAGTTGTCCCATACAGAAGTGATATAAAATTGTCACCTTATAAAACTTTTGTACAATTTGTTTTTTCAAAATGTATTTATTTTTATTTTCCAAGCTTTGAATTTGATGAGCCAGTTTAATCTTGAGAATGTGACGGTGTTTGATACGAAGTTAGAGGATACCAGACATGTTAAAGTAAGTCTTACAGAATAGTTAACAGGGGTCTTACGTGTCCTGGAAATCCAGGAATGTCCTTGAATTTTGTTATTTTCAAATCCAGGCCTGGAATGTCCTGGAAAAAGTATAACATTTTATTGTGTTCTGGAAATTTAGGCCAAAAAAATCAATTTGTCATAAAAATATTCATTGATAGAACATTTCATACCTGGAATTATTTTTTTTTTCCTGGAAATGTCCTTGAATTTTATGCTTTTTCAAGTGTAAAAACACTGATTAAAAGCAATAAACAAAATTTCTAAAATGTTTGGTGCAAACATTTGTTTTCTAGAAGAATTCATCATATAACATGATTAAATTGTGGATGGTTTGGATGGATGAATAAATGGATGGACAGGTAGACAAACATATGCTGCATACTTGTATAATAATTGTAAAATATGTACATTCAAATACACGAAGTTATACAAAATACTCTCTTTTTTTTTTCTTCTTTTTTTTAATGTTCACTTCTAATAATCAAGTGAAGATTTATTTGTTTATTTCATTTTTTTATTTATTAGATTGAAGACAAAACTATCAAAGAGGAAAACATGGAAGTTGAAGAAGGAGAAATGGATGAATCTTCAAGGTTTGTCTAGTTATTCCTTTTATAAGCACTACCTACCACTTTAATACCACAACTTTTACATTTATTACTACTACTTCTATATTACCACTAGTCCCTTTATTACCACTACTTCTCCCCATATTACAACTACTCTCCCTTTATTATCACTACTTCCCTTTTATTATCACTACTTCCCTTTTATTACCACTACTCCCCCTTTATTACCACTACTTCTCCCCATATTACAACTACTCTCCCTTTATTATCACTACTTCCCTGTTATTATCACTACTTCCCTTTTATTACCACTACTCCCCCTTTATTACCACTATTGCCCCTTTATTACCATTACTTACCCCACTACTCTCCCTTTATTACCACTACTTTCCCCTTCATTACCATTACTTCCCCCTTTATTACCACTACTTCTCCTTATATTATCACTACTTCCCATTTATTACCACTACTTCTATATTATCACTTCTCCAATATTACCACTACTCCCCCTATATTACCACTACTTCCTCCTGTATTACCACTACTTCCTCCTATATTACCATTACTTCCCCACTGTATTACAGTTACTTCCCCACTGTATTACAGTTACTTCCCTCTTAGTACCACTACTTCCCCCTTTATTCCCACTTCAGCTGCCTCTTGCTTGTATCAAAACAGATTGGGTTTTGTTTATAAATTAACCTTGACAAGTATGATTGTATTATGACAATTTACTTCATAAAATGTGTTTGTGTCAGTTAATTTGGTGTTAACGGGGATGCAGCTAATATTCCTTGAAACTGACAAGCATTGATTTTAGACAAGGTAGCATTTTGGGCATGTAATAAGCAATAGTTACTCTTCCTATCTTAGCCCAATGGTAAAGCTCTCACTTAATGTGCGGTCGATTTAGGATTGATCCCTGTCGGTGGGCCCATTGGGCTATTTTTTGCTCCAGCCAGTGCACCATAACTGGGACATCAAAGGCCATGGTATGTGCTATCTTGTCTTTGGGATGGTGCATATAAAAGATTCCTTGCTGCTAACTGAAAAGAGTAGCCCTAGAAGCGGAAACAGCAGGTTTCTTTCTTCAATATCTGTGTGGTCCTTAACCATATGACTGATGCCATATAACCGTAAATAAAATATGTTTCGTGCATCATTAAATACACCATTTTCTTCCTTAAATTGTCTTCTTTTGACATAGTCCTTTAAGCCGTAGCATTTTGGGCATGTAACAAACAATAGTTACTTATATATCCATTGGTATTAGACTATTACAAACAACATAAACATGGATTAGCATGAAATGCATTGTTTAACTGCAAATTCTTCTATCTGTGATTTATATTGAAACATTTATTGACTGTTCTTTTAGCAGTGCTCCAATTGACTATGCCCTCTACAGAAGATTTTGGTCATTACAAGACTACTTTAGACGACCAACACAGTGCTATGAAAAAGTTCCTTGGAAACATTTTGTTTTGGTAAGCTGTTTCACATTATAAACCACCTTAAAATTTCTTGGAATGTTTATTGATGTAATACATACTAAATGTACCTCAGTTTCTACATTTTGTGGTTGTTGAAAGATTACACCTGTTTTGTTATTGTTATACTGTTGTAGAGATTTATATAAGAGTTGTTAGATCTTTAAAATAGCATGTTTGTTGGGATAATTGTGTTATATTTGGTCAAATTTGATATATATTATATATTGCTGTTTTAATTGGCAGAATATAGATCATCTTAATTATTTGAAGGTGTTTTTCTTATTATTGCCAGAATGCAGATGAAGTGTTGTCAGCATTTGACAGTTTAAAACTGGATGATCTCAAGTCTCAGAGGAAGAAACTTGACAAACCCAGACAGACAGACACACAGACATTCTTTGCAAAGTATCTCACCAGTAAGAAGGTATGTACATACACATTGTTTTGTTCAAATTAGTGAGTCCCATGACCTCCCTCCACCTCCACCCCCACCCTGAAAACACATCTCTGAGCATCTTTATTTTATCCCATTGGGCCATTTCTCGTTCCTGCACCTAGCATAGCCCAATGGTACAGTGCCCGCCTGATGCGCGATCGGTCTAGGATCGATCCCCGTCAGCTGACCACTGGGTTTTTTTCTCGACATAACCATATGTCCGACACCGATATAACCGTAATTTTAATGTGTTGAGTGCGTCGTTAAACAAAAAAAAAATCGTTCCTGCACCAGACAAGTATAACAAAGGCCGTTGTATTTACTACCCTCTCTGTGGGATGGTGCATATACAAGATCCCTTACTGCTAATCGAAAAGAGTAGCCCATGAAGTGGAGACAGCATATTTCCTCTCTCAATATCTGTGAGGTCCTTTATCATATGTCTGATGCCATATAACCGTAAATAAAATGTGTTGAGTGTGCTTCCTTAAATAAAACATTTCTTTCTTTCGACTTTCTCAAATTGCCCTTTTTGTACACCCATCCTTAATGGGTCATATTATGGTATGGTGTTGTCCGTACATATGTACATCTGTCTAAACTTTTCGTTTCCATAGCATATCTTCCTTGTTACAACTTGTTACAAAAGCCTAGATCTGTTCCAGTGAACTAGAGGTATAAATCAATAATGTGAAGGCAGACTTTGTTATCAAAACCTCTGTAAGCAAAAGAAATTGATCTTTTGTATAACTTTCTGTAGTAGCTGTTTATCGTGAACTGATATTTTGAGGTTATCGATTTCGTCCCCTCAACATCAAGATGACCTCTAGATTATTGTAACCCCACTGCCATGGCTAGTGATATTCAATATTGGGCTAGTAAATAACTACTATTGCCATACCCAACAGATAGTAAATTGTTTTGGTCAAATGTTGCAGTTCAGTCTATTTTGTATTTTGTCCCCCAATGTTAGTGTTTTTAAGCTATTATTCTCACTTTAGGTGACACATCTGATTTTTACCATTATTTAGTAAAACTGTATTAACTTTAAAGTAAAGTAGAGCTAGTGAATTCTTAATCGTGGCTAGTAAATGTTTTAAATCACTGGTCTCATGACTAGTGGATTTTATAAACATTCTAGAAGCCCTTGAAACATTTGTGGCCAGAAAGTTATACACCACAAAATGCATTTTTCATATATTTAAACACGTCTGAAAAGTAACAGTTATGTAGTCGCATTTTAGTCTATTTTTAAAGGTATTTCAACATCACTGACTTTTGTTTCACTCTGTTGTATCCAAAATTGGTTACAGGTTTGTAAATTACGTGTTGAAACTAGGGTGTTGGTGAAAAATACGCCTTTGTGTTTTAAATTTAGGGTCTTTCCCTTTAATGAGATCTATATATATTTTTTTTTTAATTTTTAAATACTATTTTGTATTTCTTTGCAGTTGCTAGACCTCCAGTTAAGTGACAGTAACTTCAGAAGATATGTGCTCGTCCAGTTCCTTATCCTGTTTCAGTATTTAAATTCTCAAGTCAAATTCAAGACGTAAGCAAAGTTAACTTAATCAATAAATTATTTGTTGTACTTTTGTTTTCTTTTGATGGAATGAAGATATTAATTTGACATAATGGAAGACATTCAACTTGTGCATTAAAACTTTCATAATTATTCATCAAAATAGGGACATAGCTGAAATGTCAGTCAATTTATACTCAATTAAGTCCAGTTGAATTATTCCGTATATTCCAAAATCTGACTTACTTTACATGCCGTAATCCAGTGGTAAAGCACTCGCTTGGTTTGAGATTGATCCCCATTGGGCTATTTCTCGTTCCAGACAGTGCAGCACAACTGGCATGTTAAAGGCTGTGGTATGTGCTATCCTTCCCGTTGAATGGTGCACATAAAAGATCCCTTGCTACTAATGGAAAATTATAGCAGGTTTCCTCTCTAAGACTATATATTAAAATCTGATAATAATGATACCTGTACTATTTTCCACTGCAATTTATCCTTTAAGTTAATTTAATTTTTCCTCCCTTTCAATCTTCTTTCTTTCTCTCCTTCCTTCTCTTTATTTCTAGCTTCTCTGTTAACCCCATAAAACTATGAACTGTGATTGACATGTATCTGTGTCTATTATTACTGCTTGATTAATGTATATATATGTGTATGAATGTATGTGTGTGGGTATGTATGTATATGTATGTATGTACAGTAAAGTACGCTTATAACGAACTGCAAGGGACCAGCTTCATTGGTTCGTTATAACTAGTTCGTTGTACACATTTGCACAAGTTGGTAATTTTTATTCCGAAAGTCGGCCATTTTGAATTTTGAACTCAATATAATAGTTACCGTATATTGCCGTGTATTGGCCGACTCCGTGGATAAGCCGACCCCTTAGTTTGACCCTAAATATCTAGTACAAAATCATCGACCTCTTGTATAAGCCGAAGTCATCTTTTGTCCAGCAGTATTGATTTCAATAATACTGTCAACAAATAGACTTGTGTTTTTCTTGTTCATTGTATTTGTTTTCCCTTCAATTATTACAAACACGGTAATCACGATCTCAATCAATGCAGCAATGCTAACATCTACCATCGTAACCATGCAGTGAAACATAATTTAGAACTGATAAATCACAACAGAAAAATAAATAATTCAACCTGTAACAACATATCACTGCACACAAGTAATTAATTTATTCACTGGACAGCAAAAAGTAAAATTGTTGAAGCATGCTTAATCTCCCACCACACACAGAAACAAAAGATGATGCAATCCGTGACTGCTGCTGTATATGGAATGGTCATGTGACAATTTTTGGGGAGGAATTATCGTCTTGAAATTCATGTTATGTTGTTTCAGTCTGTAATGTTAATAATTAATGAGCTTAATTTATTTATGGCATTACGTTAGACTTTAATGCACCCTCCCAACAAAACAATAATATTAGAAATATAATATTTGTTTGAAGAAAAAATACCGTTTTGTATTTTAAATTTGCTATATGAAAGACTGGTCCCAGCACATGTCAAACAAAGATGGCGGACAGTTGGAAAGAATACGTTTTTACCATTGAAATGACAATAAAACAAGTAATTTTGTATTATTATTCATCAAACTTATAATGCATTCAAGCACAAAAAACTGCATAATATTGCATGATGGGGTGTTTTATTTATACTGTGGACATAATATTGATACATAATCTGTGAAAGGCTATACGGGTCTGATCAAAATTTATAAGTCCGGGTCTGATCAAAATTTATAAGTCATGTCGCGAGTATTTTCGATCGGAAATTTATGCGCCAGTTTGTTGCCTCCATGTATAAGCCGACCCCCTTCTTTTGGAAAGTGTTTCTAGTCTTCAAAAGTCGGCTAATACACGGCAATATACGGTAAAAAAAAAAAAAATGCCTTGGTGATTATAAGACATTTATAAAAAAATATATCATTTATTACAATCAATAAATACAACAAAACATTACTGAAAGATCACATCAAAAGAGTTTAGTGAATTACATGTACCTAATCACGTTTCGTCACGTAATCACTAATCGTGGTTTGTTTACTTAGCGTTGGATGCATAACTTCTAATGCCGAGTCAGTGTCCGCAATGCTGTCAAATACTGGCAATCGAATATCTCCTTTGCTCTGAAAAAACAGTCTGACTGTCTCGAGTGCCTTGTGCGTTTCAACTGCTGTGGGCGTTGGCTGTTCGGGTGGCTCCTGTGTATCGTCCTCTGGTTCAGAATCACTGTGGCCGTCTCGTTTTCCGATAATCTCTGAAACGATGTCGTCATCTGTCAGCTGTTCGGTGTTTACATCTTGCTCGTCTGCAGTGAGATAATATTCTAGAGTGACACCATCTGGCACTGGCATGGCTCTCACGAGTTCATTCCACACTGTCTGTAGATTT
>JAECMU010018186.1:0-15922 GCA_016106625.1 Dracogyra subfuscus
ACACTAGGTTGAACCCCATCCAATTGTCAAATATCCTCATTTACATAACTGAGTTACATCCAACACTAGGTTGAACCCCATCCGATTGTCAAATATCCTCATTTACACAACTGAGTTACATCCAACACTAGGTTGAACCCCATCACATCCAACACTAGGTTGAACCCCATCCAATTGTCAAATACCCTCATTTACATAACTGAGTTACATCCAACACTAGGTTGAACCCCATCCAATTGTCAAATATCCTCATTTACACAACTGAGTTACATCCAACACTAGGTTGAACCCCATCCAATTGTCAAATATCCTCATTTACACAACTGAGTTACATCCAACACTAGGTTGAACCCCATCCGATTGTCAAATATCCTCATTTACATAACTGAGTTACATCCAACACTAGGTTGAACCCCATCCAATTGTCAAATATCCTTATTTACACAAATGACCTATTTGTATACTCACTGCCCAATGTTAACAGATCATCAGAATGAATTAATGTTTAACGACACCCCAGCACAAAAATACACATCAGCTATAGGGTGTTAGAAATTGTAAGTACACACCCTCAACCCCATTCAATTGTCAAATATCCTCATTTACACAAATGACCAATTAGCATACTCATTGTCCAATGTACACATCAGCTATTGGGTGTTAGAAATGGTCAGTACATGGAAATATTATTTACATTAAGAATAAAATTTATATAATTAAGTAAACCTCAGTGTAAAGAGCAGACCATCAGATGACAAATCAGGCTTTCTACCAGAAAATAATTTTAGAGTTATTGCTTGAAACGACCTGTGGCCAGGTCGCCAAATGCGACCAATGTTATGTTTGAATTAATTAGTGAAAACATAAAGGCATTAATCGCACAAATAATATTATCTTCTTCAGAGATATAGCATATGGACAACTATTAATATTTATATTCAACATTAAAATATTGCTTGTGGTTCTCTTACCATAATTTGTCAACAAGCATTATTATTTTTTTGGTCCACCATATTTTTTGGTGAGTTCGACCCCGAGAGTATGTAATAAAAACAAAACTGATCGTAAGTAGCCCTACTAGGTGGTTCTGGGTTTAAAATCTTTTGAAACTGGACACTATTAACATTAGTTCTCTTACTATAGTAGTGTATAATAGCCAATGTGTACAAAAATGTATAAAAATGGATTCATTACTTTCCTTTAGTTTGATTTTATCTTTTGGACCTTTTAGCAGAAATCCTGCAAATAGCTACTTAGTGATGTTTCACATACATTTCCTCTCAACAGTTCCCTCGTAAAATGAAAATAAATGCATGTCTTACTGACTATACTTACCCAAGTTTTCTTGTTTATTCTTGTCTACAGAAGAAATTGAGCGAACACTAACTGTACTTGAAGGCCCTGTGTTCACAAGTAAATTATTCATAATTAATTACAATTACTGATAGAAAGAAAGATCGGATCACACCAAAACAAACAGAAAAGAGTGAACACAACTAAAACCCTTGTTTAGAATGTCAGGAAGTTAACTGTGTTACTGACATTCAATTCGACATTACATCTTTGTACTTCATATAGACATTACAACATTAATAGTTACTGAAATGTTGGCTACAATACCAAGTGTTTCCTTCTTTCTTTCTCTCATACCTATTAATAACAGGTCAATCATAAAACAATTTATTTCTTGCTGTGGCCTGACCAACTCACAAATAAAAATCATCCCCAACAATTGCAAATTTTGAAAGCATTTGGTGAATTTTATGTTAGTTTGGTGAAATAATTTCATGTAATAACTGACATTTTTTTGAAAATTAACTGACAATTTCAGCAATTTTTGAAGTTTAATAGACAATATGGCAAATTGTTTTGTTCACCAAAAGTTAGCCCTATCTTTTCAACCATAATGTCTACTTCCTTTCGGCATTATTCAATTTAATATTGCTCAACAAAAATTAATAAAAATAACAATAAAATAACATTTTAAACAAAACAAAATTCTTTCTTCATTATTCAATCTAATATTGCTCAACAAAAATTTATAAAAATAAAACTAAAATAACATTTTAAACAAAATTAGGACTAACCAATCAATCCACTACTACCACTACTAACAAACTAGCCCGAGTAATCTGGCCGTAAGAGAGCAATATGGACATACGGACAAATATGACCCTCTCATTATTGCCAGAATACTCAGACTACTAACCAACAAACCATGTTTTAACAGTATTTTGTAACAGTATGTTTGACAATATGTCATTATTAAGCTTACTTGTTTTCTTCTTTTCGGCCTTCTCTGTTGGAGTACCCGACTCACTGCGGTCAGTCCATGCCTCTGTAAGAACAGAAAAAAGATAGTAAAATTTATGCTAAACAATGCAACAATGTTCATACTTACATATTAAGAAAATGACTAAGGAAACTAATCACAATGTCGCAGCAAGAAAACAACATGTCAAGGTATATTATCTAAGTATATAATAAATCTTGTGGCTAAATTGTTTTTCATTCTCTACTTTTTTAAAGTATGTCTTTTTATCTTCTGAATATTTTAGTATCGAAAATTGTTTTTATTTACATGCCTATAGTGAGAATTGTTTCACACATACATTCTGAACATATAAGAATACATACCTTTAATGATGAATGATTAACTAAAGATACTTTTACAAAGTTTACCCCAAGTTACCTCTAGCTGGACCGCCAAGAGTAGGGGTGCATAGTAGGTGGTTACAAGTCCTCTTAACAATACCAGAAGTAACTACTGAACACTCCCCGAAGTGGTAAGACTACACCATAGTTAAAAGCTGATTTGGACTGGATAGTCACAATAGACAAGGACATGTCGCAGTTGGAGAGACAAGGACTGGGATGTAGAGGTGGACAGCATAAGAAGTTAAAAAAATAAAGAAAAATGAGGAGTTGCCAGATCTGGAAGAAATGAGATGGAATTCAAAGGAGAGAAAGGAAAAGGGGAAGTGAGATAAAAAAAATATATATAAAAAATAAAATAAAAAATAATAATTACCTCTAGCTGACAGATTTGAATGCAGGGACGAAGAACTTCCCATCTGATTAGACATTCCCGCTTGTCCGTCTTTCACCGGTTCCACAGAGTTCTTTCCAAATGGGGAAGAACTCCGCCTCTTCTCCTTTGGTGTGGACATGGCCGAAGTTGTTCCATCTTTAGTCTCTGTCTCCTCCTTCTTGCTACCACTTTCCACCTCTCTTGTTCCTTTCTCCTTAGACTGGCTTCGTTTCTTGGCCTTCTTGTACTTAGCAGTTGATTCACCGGTGTTTTCATTGTCCTACAAAACAGTATATACAGTATATATATACATGTATATATATGTATATAAAAATAATAAAATAGTGTTAAAAGTGCAGCAAACTTGGGAACGTCCCTTTAAAATAAGGCAAAAATCGAAAAAGTTGTGTTTACTAATGGGCATTTGTGGTCAGCTGTCCAGTATTTATGTCGTTTTCTGACTAGAACATTGCAATATTTGGTGATTTTTAATGTTGGTAAATCGATCAAATTTATTATCAAATTAGCTGTCACAATTAGCTATCGATCTCTGAAAATTACAGCGGCATGCTGCCACTGTTTTAAGGTAATGTCAATTGAAAAATCAAAATAAAAGCTACCATTTTGAAAAGAAATCTTTTTATTATATTTCCATTTCTGGTGAGTGCTGTGTGCAAAACAGCGGGAAATATAAATTGGGGAATGTACTGACATGACGTCGGGCGAGATATCTTGCCTGCAGTAGTCAGGTTAAATTTGATTGCTAAACCATTACACTATCAAGACCGATAATATGAATGTTTTCTCTTTGTGACATAACAATTTTTTTACAGTGAAATCATGGACCAGCAACACTTTGTTGAAATTAGTTATGTGTTAATGTTCATTTAAGGTAATAAAAACCAAATAAATGTAAAAAGTATAAGATTTTGTTTACCTTATCTGTTGAGTCCAAAATATTTTCTTCTGGTGCACTAATAACTTTTAAAGGACCTCTTGTTTCTGAAATAATTTCTTAAAAATTAAAAATAAACAAGAAAAATAATTACCATATCTATTACATACATACAAATTTTTATTAAAATTCAATATATCTTATATACTCGGTATAAAATCCACTTTCACTAAAAAAGATAATATTGTGTTTCTTGGTTAAAGTCAAAGAAACACAACATTTGAAGGGAATTAAAGTATACACCATTATAGTGTTTTATCCTGCAACCAGTGTTCCTACTGGCCTGTTATGATGACCTGTTAAAGCAAAGTCATAACATGCTAGTAGCATGTTATGACTTTTGACGTCAGGTACAAAGGGAACTACGTTTCTGAGTAATGTTGACCTCTGACCCCATATGACATACCATAACAAATGTAAAATAGCAGTAAATACAAATAACTTTTAGTTTTGCGATAACAATACAAAACTTGTATATTTATTTATGAATTACGAGTTCAAAAACGCTTTTTTAATGTGACAGAATGTAACTAGCATCTTACAAATAATGTCATCATGTATTTTGCATGACATCATACAGCAAAAGCCTTGCTAGGTAGACAATACTCGCTTTGCATACACAAAACAGGAATAAATAATGATTTTCCAAATATTCCTGTAGGATTGCAGGATAAAGATAATAACCAGTTAATGACGCTTGATATCGGCTTTATCCTGTTCAGGACGAATGGGAAATTTCGCTCGGCAAGCCTCACGGAATTCCCCATTCTTACCTTCACAGGATAAAAACCGATATCAAGCGTCATTAACTAGTTATTCTCTATATACCAGCACCAAATGACCAATCGATGTTTCTGTTATAAGACAAGTCATTCAAATATATACCTTCTTTAGGAGGAACCTCTACTTTTTTTCCTTTGGGCTGTATACTGATAGCCACTTTCGGCAACTTCTTCTTGATTTTCTCTTTAGAAGCCATAATGATGTTTCTCCAGGCCAATATTTAGCTGAAAAACAATTACTGAACATTTTATAAATTCCTCATTATCTTTTATACATTTTCCTTAATGTTCACAAAAACATGTATCCTGGAGAAATCAACAG
Organism: Dracogyra subfuscus; assembly: GCA_016106625.1. NCBI lineage: Eukaryota > Metazoa > Mollusca > Gastropoda > Neomphalida > Peltospiridae > Dracogyra > Dracogyra subfuscus. Next base: position 5,091 of record JAECMU010018186.1, read on the forward strand.
TCGCGCACATGACAAACAATAAAATAAACACATAAAAAATTAAATATTTATTTAATGCTATTAATATCTACTGCCAAATTCATTTGCCAAAGCAAGTTTTTAAATAGAATCCACTTCTGTTGTACTACATAAAATTGAATAGTCACACACTCAATTCTTGTTATGTTTTTGACAATTTCCGTCTTTAGACTGTTGTATTTGTTATTAGAGAAAAAAGACTTTTCATACATGTAAATCATTTATAAAAATATTTTTAATTTTAGACATATTCTGTTAATGAACTAGGAAGTGCTGTTTTTTCATTTGTTAATAAATGTGAAGTCACTAGTTCCTGCATCAGGGGTGTGGAAATATAAAAAATCTTCAGCTGTCCCAGGACAAGTGGACTGTCTAAATTTACTTGTCTCAAGTTAAAATTACTTGTCTTGTTTTCAATAATTAAAAACAATTTTTTGTTTTTTTCATATCGTAATCAAGGTCCTTCTCACTTTGGTTTTTTCGTTTTTTAAAAGAGATGGGGGTGGGGGTGAGGTTCCTTGTGTGTCTGGTGAACTTCTGGCACTTTTAATTACAACTCTGTCCATGATGATTAATTTTTTCCTACCAAATAGACTGGCAAGGTAATACGATAGATGCGACAGGCCAAAGACAAGCCAATTTACCAAATTTCAGAGGCCACGTTTTAAAATCGGACCAAATAACTGATACACTTGCAAATACCGTGAAGGACGGCAAGACGTTCGGGTTTCATTAAACTAAAAATAATTGACTTGTCCGCAGACAAAGCAAAGTAAAAAAAAGTACTTGTATGGTAGTACTAAGTACCGGATCGGGCAAGTCGGACATACTAATTCCACACCCCTGTGCATGCTTGCAGTTGCAGGGAACAAATTTTTTCTTCAAAATACTGATCAGCAATATTTCTAGTCACCTGCAAATTGATTAGCAACTGTATACTGCTTAAAGGTGTAAAAATGGTGTACTGATCTCTGAAACTTGCATAGTGAATCGTGATGTGATCATGAACAACATGTTCCCTGGCTTGTGAGCTTTAGAAAAAGATTTATGTGCACAACTATCCATTACAGTCAGGGGTTTCCCCAGGGCCGTTAGGCACCATGACCCAACACGCCTTGGTCCGTAAAGAAAGTGCCTTAAATAAATTGCCGCTACGCCTTGATTTGAAGTGCTTTAGAAAAACAATTATCACAAGTACGAGCATTGCAGTCAACTACCTCTTGGAAACAACTTGTGTACCAGTATATCAAGCACACCTAATGACTAAGACAGGCAAAACACTTCCTAAATACCTAACACAACTGGTGTTTAGTAATTTGATCACATCTACTGGCATTCATCCAAAATATTGAGTCCATGGACTTGTGACCTCATATTTTGAGTCCATTAGGAATGTTGGAGAGTCCATGAATTGATATATCCAATAAAATATCAAGTGAACTGACAACACAAAAACATTGACATTTAAATGGTTTTATGTAGTAATAATTAAAAAAAATATTATTAAAATGTGTGATTAAATATATAACAAATGTAACTGGTAACTAATATATATTCACTAATAATGTGAGAAAAAAAATATATTGCGAAATAATTTTTGTTTTGGCAAATATATTTGCAAAAGATTTTATTTTTTTTGCAATGTGAGTTTTAGAACCAAACATTTGCAACCAGTTTTGTTCAGTTGATCCGCCTCAGTGTGAATAAGCACTGTTTGCATGTCCACGTGACCAGTCTATTATTTTGCCGATTTACTTTACTGTAAATTTAGATGTTTAAAAAAACATTGTATTGAAGTTAAATAAAAAATATAAATATATTGCGTCCACAGGAATGCATGTTTATGCAATATGGTGCGTCCCATCCTTGATCGCTGCATCAGGGACCCGTGAGAACCCTACATATAAAACTATAATGATGTCTTCAGTATCGACTTTTCTGAGATAGCATAGGGGAAAATCCATGCAATTTTTAGCCGGCTGCCATTTTGCTTTTTTTATGGAATATTCGTCAAGAGGGTGGAAAGCCTCCAAAGTATGTTCCATAATTAATATAATTACAAACTTTCCAAATTTATACAATTTACTGTATTCTGATTGGCTGACGTCACAAAAAAAACCAAGCGTTATCCTTCAATAAACCTCATAAAAATATGTCATCACGGAAGACCGTGATCAGTTGTTGTCGTCATCTTTGTGACTTTTATACATCAATAAATTCCTAAAAAATTAGAAACAATTCTTATATAAAATCAATGATCTTTAGTGGTAGATTTAAACAAAGAAAAAATAATTAAAAAAATTAATTAAATATGACATCATCATGTTTGCTTTTATATAACAAGCCATAGGATTTAGGATTTCAAATTTCATGGGAAACACTTTTTGGGTTCCGTGTCCTGAGATCATGGGAACCCATCGGAACCTGTTTTTAGGTTCCATGAAAACAAGTTATGGGAACCCATTTTTTATACTATAATGCAATGGATTGTCAAAATGCTAAGCAGGTTCGGTAATATGTTCGAATCTTGCCAACTGACTTATTATTTTAAATGACGACAAATACAGGTTCCAAGCTTACCAAATGACTCAGTGACTGTGGGGTTTTTTGGTGTTTTTTTCATCAAATGAAAGTTCCAATCCTGCCAACTGACTGTTCTGAGGCTTTGTGTCTATCCTTGAATAAACTAAATGTAGAGATTCATCATTGTCGATTATTATATATGTTAATAAGTTTAATGATGCCCAGAAGTTCTGAAAATCACCAAGTCCCAAACTGGCCATTTGCACCATCACCGATATACACCGATTCACGGTGAGTGCTGAACGCAAGATACATCGATCTGTTTGCATTACGGCCAGTTCTGGGCTGAAAAGGTTGAGTCGGCCAATGCTACCCGTGAAAAGAGAGACATTTTCAAACTCAATATTTTCGACACAGTCGCGCCCCTTCATCTCCCCTCTCCTCCACATTATATATGCATGACGTACTGAAACAGTGACAGCTACATAAACATAACAGTTTACGTCATTTCCGCCTTTAATGAAAAGACAGGAAATAGTGGAGCTTATTCGATTGTCACCTTCAGTACTCAAGTGCGTGTGTGACATCGGCAATAAATGTGTCACTTCAGTGACAGTAATAAAAGATTAATTATTTTTATTATTCAGGTCCATAAATTTAATAGCGACGCTACACATAATTAGCGCCAGTGATTTTGGTTCAAATGTGCAATTTACATATGGATCAATTATTCTTTGAAGCAGATGCCATGATTTCAATGTTACAATTTGTGGTCGGGTTTGGTTTAAGTGCGTTGTCGAACTCTGATTCGGGTTTACTCGAACACTTGAGTATGGCGAAATCTAAAATCCGAATCGGGTGTCGTGATTGTGTTGAAAACTATCTCCAGCAGTTTTATATGTGATACATTATTTGTATAATATATATAATTTTTCTAATCAACATAATAATCATGGGAAATGAAATTTAGGTTCCGTGGTTTTGCCAACACGCTACCGGTAACGATCGTTACCGTGAAATCCGACGGCCTGTATAACGGTGTATAACATGTTATGACATTGCTAGATTTTTTTTTTTTTTTTTTTTTTTTTTGTTGGTTTGTTTAACGACGCACTCAACACATTTATTGCTAGATTAAGTCGAATCCTTTCACCCCTCTTGTAGAATATTCCATAAAAAGTCAAAATGGCAGCCAGCACAAAATTACATGCTTTTTGCCCAAAGCAATCTCAGTGAAGTCGATATTGGTAACATAGTTATCATCTAGTATGTGGAATTTGTGTCATTGCAGTGGTTTTTCCTAGATTTCTGTATGGACAAAATGTGAGTAAAATCTTTAAAAAAAATAAAGGTAGGAGATCAATTTTTGGCAGTTGTTAACATTTAGTTTCCGAAAGTAATTTATTATTATTATTTTTAAACTTGATATTCCATTAAATATCGTGGAAAAAACTTGTGAACTCAAGATAAATAATTAAAATAATCCAATTCCACCACCAGTTTTTGTTTATCACATTAAATATGCTCATAATTCAGAGTGTGGAATAACTTAATAACTAAATAAGAAAGTGCTTAAAAAATAATGGCGAATCACTGGATTTGGTGAAAACGTTCGTCCAATTCTTAAACCTTGTCAAAAACCACAAATGTCCTTTGTAATTACTGGGGGAAAAACGTCACTATTTTTAAAACATTAACTATCTACCTGTACTTGATTATTTGCCTTTGTTGTTGTTTAGAAGTTAAAGTAAACATCCATTTCGGTCCACCATTTTGATGCTACCTCCAAAACTATGGTGATGAATGACGTAAATGTTAAAAACGTCACAAAAACAGGTGCCCGTTTTTTAACCTCGATTGTTCATTAAATAGCTCCAAGGATATTTAAAGTATTAAAACAACTATATATATCGAAACCATTTGTGGCTTAACTTTAGCAGACGATGTTTTGGCAACTAGAATTGTGTAGTAGTCCTTAGATTTAATCTATAAATTATCAGTAGTATGGGTGTAACTTTACGAACAGTTTTGGACTAACCAAGTAATAATAGAAAAATAATAGATTATGAATTCCTTCCGTTTGCACTGAATTTCTTTTATCTCGAGGCCTGGGGGTATAAAGTTTTGTTTGATATGATAGGTTTAAAAAAAAAAAAAAAAATTGTTTTACATGTTACGGCACATCAGTAAACATTACAATAATAAATATCGTTCCGGAGACTATTATCTTGATGAACTACTGGACGAGGGATCCCGTTTTACGAAGCTATCTTGACGCAAATATCACCTTAAGTAATAAGTGCATAAGGGACCGTCTCAAAATTTTATCACTTCTCCCTAAAAGAATAACTTTTCCATACTTTTCAACCCCTCCCCCCTCCAAATGAATTTAGTCAGAGGAAAAGGTGTTGAAATTTTTTGGGCCACAAAAATTGTAAACAGACGCATGGGGAGAAATGATTGAATTTTGAGAGGGAATTTAAAATCTGCATATAAAACCAAGAATTAGGTTACGTAAAACTATGCACAAGCGATGCGCAAAGGAAACTCATTTTCAGATCCCAATCTGGGCCAGTCTTTAGGTCTAGTTCATTAAAATAAACTTCAGAGCATAATGTGCAAGGTTGCCTGGTGCACTGTTTAAAACGATATACCTACCTATTATTTTAATCTCAGTTTCATTTCAAATATTTTATGATGTAAATTTCTACTTGATGTTTTCTTGTTTCTTTCCTAAAATGATCATCATATAAGTAGTGTGTGTATGTGTGTGTGTGTGTGGGGGGGGGGGGGGGGTAGCAACCCCTTCCCCAATGGTGAAGGAAATGTTTAAATTAAAAGAAAATTGATGGAGACATTCCGTCAGAATGAGCTGGCCTGAAACATTTTCACCATAAATGTTCACCCTACTACACACATTATATTTGTAATTGATGTAAAAGTTAATTAAACATTTCGGAATATTGACAAATAGTCTTAGAATGAAAACGAGCTACATTTATTGTAATTAGTAGCAAAGCATCTTTTATAAGCACCATTTCAGAGACAGGATAGTACATTCCATGGTCTTTGATATACCAGTTGTGAACTGCTGGAATGAGAAATTGCAAAATGGGTCCACCAATGGGGATTGATCCTAGACAGCACTTTACCACAGGGCTACATCCCTCCCTATAATTGATGTAAAAATGCATACTTTATTCATGCAAAACCGTATATATATATAGTAAATATAGTTATCCAGATTCAGGCATTTTCATTTAATTTAGTCAAACATTTTTCACACTAAACACATCTGATAGATTATTTTGTTTGACAGCGAAAAAATTAATGTAATAATTGGGGTCAAATGTGGGTGTCCATTAAATTAAAAAGTATTAAATTTATTATTCAGGTTTGCCACAGAAAGCTCTTAATATGAAATGCAGACAGAATGGCGGATAATCATGAAATATTCATCGATGTGCCTTTTGGCAAGTGAGTGTACTCTGTCATAAAAAAACTTCAAATCAATGTGTAATCCTTTTGTTGTCAATAGAATGTGGGAAAACTGTTAAACACAATTTAGACTTAATCTTATAAATGTCATACAAATTCTGATCAAGTTATTAAAAAGAAAAAAGTTATGAACACTTTTACTTTCTGTTATAAAATATTTGTCATATCAATAACATTGTGATATCTTTTTCTTCTTCTTCTTCTTCGTTTGACAGGATGTCACAAACGGCAAAACGTTACTGCTCTCTTGATTTTGACAGACATGAAAATTACTCTATACATACTCCTCCTAAGACACACATTAACAAGTAGGTATATTCCAGTATGTATACAAACTTTAAACCTTCAATTAAAATAATTTGACTACAGATTACATACAAAGGTACATGTTCAAATGTACTATGAAGTGATACAGAAAATGTATCCCCAAAGGTATTAGAAAAAGTAAAGTAAATGTTGGTTCCATACTGGGGCGGATCCAGCTTTTCTGATGAGGGGGGTCCAAGACAAAAAAGGGCACCATAACATTATGAAAAGGCATTATTGAAAAATTACACACACTTCACATGGACCATAATATAATAGTGCTACAACAGGGATGCTGGCATAATAATAATACTTTAAAAACCCCTAAATAAATGTGAAAAAAACCTAAAACTCCTAAATAAAAGGGGCACTTCTCAAATTTGAGGGGGGGTCCGGAACCCTTGGATCCGCCCCAGCCATAATTTGGAAATACACAAAAGTAAACAAAATTTTGTAATTATTGCAAGAATGAAGATAAGGATCTGAATCTGTTTCCTCATATTGGTTACAAGAAAATACAGACTTCCATTGTATAATTCAATTTTCATTTGATATTGATGATGATGATGATAATGATGACATTGTTGATGTAGGATTCTGTTTTGACAGCAGGTGAAATAGATGTTAAAATATAGAATGTAAGGCTTGAGTCACAGAAGTTAAATGGACAACAACCCTGATTTGTGTTTGTTTAAATTATCCAACTGTTAGGTTCAAACCAACAACTCAGTGACCTGTGTCTATTCAGTAGTATTATACATTCTGCTGCAACTCTAACAGGAAGGGATTTTTTTTATATTGAAGACAGGATAGCACATACCATTGATTTTTATATCAGAGAATAGCAAACAGGGCTTTAGATTTCATTAATTTGAGCTTACGAAGGTTGTTTTAGTTCTTTACTGTCTGCTGGAAGGTTGTCCGTATTCAGAGACATTTTTCAAGTTATTTTAATATCATTAAACTTTACATTTCAGTGGTTTTGGGGTGCAGTATTTTGAGGTCAGCAGGGCTTTAGATTGCATTAAAGTCGAGGCGATAAACGTTGTGCCCAAAATACAGATGCCCAAAATAATCATGCCCAAATTAAGTATAAACATACTGACCTCAAAATATCTCACCTCAAAACCATTGAAATATTAAGTTTATTTTCATTAAAACAGCTAGAAATGCATTTCTGAATATTGACAACTCTCCAGTAGCTGTTATAATGATAGTATTGACGTAAAATGACCTTCCTGTACTTAGAAAAAAAGTCCCCCTTGTGCCCAAATTAGTGAGATCTAAAGCCCTGGTCAGCATGTTTGTACTTAATTTGGGTATGATTATTTTGGGCATATCTATTTTTGGAACAATGTTTATCTCCTGGACGTTGATCCAATCCAAAGTCCTGGCAAATACCAATTAGCAAATGGACAGTTAACCACTGAATCATCTAAATTCATGCATTATTATTTATAGTCCGTTTTCATATCACATGGGAACAGTAGGTAGAGCTACCAGGTATCCAGACGAGCCTCGGAATTGTACACCAGTAAGTGTTTTTTGTTTTTCATTTTTGCAAGATTACAAATTAATACATAAAGAGATATTCCTGATTTTATACCCATTGTAACAGATTGTGACTAATAATGAGCCAATTTAATAATGGAAATTACAAATTAATTACTGGTACAATTGCTTGATTATTTTTTCATTTCAACTTATTTTCATTTCTTATATCCAATTTCAAGCCTGTTTAGAATATCAATGTCTATATACAATGAGTTCCCAGTTTCGGTAGTAGCTCAATCTGAATTTTACCAATTAATACTGTTGGTGGTTTTTGTACAGATGGCAAAACTTTAAAGTTGACAGCAAAATAGGCTGGAGAGAACACTGATAAAGCTATACAACTTTGATATTTATTTATGAACTCATTTTGGATGTGACATGGGAACTAGCATCTTACCAAAAATTAATGATATCATATATGAATTTTGTATGACTTTGGACTGTTGCCAGTTCTCTATATTAGAAAGTGAAATTTGTATTTAAATGCATGATAGAATGTTAATATCTTTGCATACCTCCTATAATACTAAAGTCTTCAACTATTTTTCTTCTTCTTTCCCCTTAGATTTCTAAATCTGATTTGGATATTTTTCAAAATAAAGATGTCTTTTCAATACTTCCCTTTGAATGTCTTCCTCATCCTCAAAAACTCAGGTAAATTGTAAAAGTAAACATCAAAGTACATTAGTACATGTACTACTTAGTGTAACACTTTGTTTAAAACATTTTTATAAGTTGTCTCTTCTGTTAAACAGGCCAAATTTGAAGAGTAAAGTATTCCCAAATCATCTACCACACTATAAATTAATCATCTTTTTAAGCCACCAGAATATTTTCATACGTCAATTAGTGACTACTTTTATAAAGATTTGACTATGCACTGTTATATACCAGTGATTTGATGTCATTTTATGGAATATCTTAACACATTTATCATAATAATGAAAGATTACTTTAACTTTGCATATTTCTTCATCAGGAAGACAACTATAAATTGAGATATTTTTTATACAGCAGCTTATAAAGATCTTCAATTGACAATTACTACATTTTTACTGGTGTTATAAATGTGAAGCAGAAAAAGTTAGAAGTGAGTCTTAAATAGTTAGAGGACTATATATAATACGTTATGATGAATGTGAGCATTTGCCATATCCCATAAACAAATATCATCAATAAATAAATTTTTACTATTAATGTTTATTCATAATTCATAGAAAACATTCCTTTTTTTGTGGGGGGGGGGGAGGGTCAGTCATTGACTAATATGTTTTTTTCATATTTGGCTAAACACCATTCATATTCTCCAATTATACAAATATGTGTTTTTGATTTAGTATTACTTCTGTTAAATATAAAATAATGTTTATTGTATCATTGTTAATGTAAAAGAGAAAAACTCAAATTGTGATAAACATTGATAAATAGCAATACATTTTTGAAAAAGATATTTAATGTTATATTTACTCTAGGAAAAAGTCATCTCGAAAAGTAAGACCACCAAGGAGAGATTTTAATAAAAACTTTCTAGTTGACAACCATCTGAGACAGCTCAAGAAGAGATATGCTTTTACCGGATCTTATGAGTAAGTTAGATTATTTCTAGAATCAAACAAAATTAAAAATCTTTTAAATAGTGCTTTGATTTAATTTTTCACTGACACACCAGGAGCAGTTGCAGGATCTTGTTTTGAAAGTACACTTAATTATTCAAAAGGGTAGAAACCTTTAAAGAATCACTCATATGACCAATATATTACTTTTTAAAGTTTTTATCATAGTTTAACACCCAATAGCCAATGTATTTTTCATGCTGGGGTGTGGTTTAAAATCTATTCCATCTATTCTATCTATCTGTCACCAAGAAAGGTAGCCCAGTGGTAAAGCGTTCAGTTGATGTGCGGTCAGTCTAGGATCGATCCCCGTCGGTGGACCCATTGGTCAATTTCTTGTTCCATCCAGTGCTCCACAACTGGTGTAACAAAGACAGTAGTATGTACTATCCTGTCTACAGGATGGTGCATATAAAATATCTTTTGCTGCTAATCAAAAACAGTAGCTCATTAAGTGGGCGACAGCGGGTTTTCTCTCTCAATATATGTGTGGTCCTTAACGTCATATAACTGTAAATAAAATGTGTTCAGTTCGTTAAATAAAACATGTCCTTCCTTCCAAGAAAAGTTGGTGATCACTCCTGTTGCCCACCAGACTTGCCTGGAACGTTCTAGAAAAGCAGCAAATTGATCGCCTTGCAATAGCAAAATTTAATACATTTTACTTACTCAGGAGAGTGATCTTCAGCTCGCCTTTATTTCACTCAAGGCGAAGACTGGATGTGGTGTGCACATATTTACATAGTAATTTGCAGTTTTGTATTTTAGAAATGATTGTGAACAACCTCTTGATGAAGCAGTTGATGCCAGTATCCGGTCTACAGATGACATCAGCAACAGATACACTGATAAGGTGGATATGTTTAAAAAAGCACAATAACTTTAAGCTTTATAAGTTTTTCCATTAAAATAATGTTGGATAATAATAACAATAAGCAAAGTGAAGAACAGTGGTAGTTTTTCCATTACAGTGGTAGAGTGTTTCCATGACAGTGGTAGAGTGTTTCCATGAATAACAAATATGCAATGGAAAGAAAGAAAGAAATGTTTTATTTAACGATGCACTCAACACATTTTATTTATGGTTATATGGCGTCAGACATATGGTTAAGGACCACACAGATTTTGAGAGAGGAAACCCACTGTCGCCACTTCATCGGCTACTCTTTCCAATTGACAGTAAGGGATCTTTTATTTGTGCTTCCCACAGACAGGATAGCACAAACCATGGCCTTTGTTGAACGAGTTATGAATCACTGGTCGGTGCAAGTGGTTTACATTGAGCCTTGCGGAACACTCACTCAGGGTTTGGAGTAGGTA
>JAECMU010018187.1:0-16369 GCA_016106625.1 Dracogyra subfuscus
TATATTTTAGCATGTTATTACAGCAGTGGATAATATATGAATAATTTTGACAGCAGTAATCTTCTTTTTTTTAATTTTCTGCCGTAGTGCTGTTGCAAAATTGATTTGCGACGGCACTTAACTGCTGTAGCAAATTTGTCCAAATTTCATGGGCTCTATATATATATGTGGTGTATGGGGAAAGGCGTGTTTCAGTATCACATGTTGATTCACTGTGTAGATTTCAGATGGTCCTACACAATGCTAAAATGTTGAGAAAATTAGACCAGAATGTTAGCCTAAAGAGCATTAAAAGCAGTAACAGGTGATTGTAGCAGTGGGAGTTAAGACAGTATTTATTTCATTTGTCCCCGTCAGCTAACCACTGGGGATTTTTCTCGACATAACCATATGTCCGACGCCAATATAACCGTATTTACAATGTGTTGAGTGCGTCGTTAAACAACAACAACAACAATTTTTTTTTTTTTTATTTCATTTGTCAACTCTTTTAGCATGTACCTGTGATTGAAAAACCCTGTACAAATGTCTGAAAACCCTGTGTGTAAAACCAAGTGATATCCAACTGTTGTGTATTACTGCAAACCTCTATACTCCTTTTCTATATATGCATCATTGAAGCATTTACCTTACTTTGACATGTATTTTTCATGCTGGGGTGTCATTAACATTTATTCATTATTTTTCTATATCATTTTTGCTATCTTGTATTGTTTAACTGTCGAATCAAGATAAATATAATTAATTTTTACATGGTTGCCAGCTGGTGTTGTATTTCTTTCATCTGATAGAAATACTAAACGTAATCACTCACTTCTCTGACTAATTCGGTAAACAGGTTTTTGTGTTACAAAAACATAAATAATGACTTTTCTCTATGGAATGATCTGTTGGTTATATGAAGAGAGGATGGCGAAGGCTTACAGCTGTGTAATAGAGTTGTTTGTATTGCAGGAAGAATGAAACGTCCCCTTGACGAGCAGGACGAAGATGAAAGCATGATCAAGCGACAGAGAGGAGAGGGTCCCAAGGTGGAGCTCCGTATCCTCTTACAGAGCAAGGTATGTTTTTAGCATCTCTCGCCGCAGATCATCATCGCTCACTACATCCTCCTGTAGAGCACAGCCTCAAGATCAACATGTATTTAAAAACAGGATTTTAACATTTAATGATACTATAAACATTGCAGGGATACCCAAATTATTTAGGTTTTAAAAACAATGTTCCCAATGTTTTGTGGTTTTATATATATAATTTTTTTTTAAAGAGTTGTTTATTCAATCATTATTATTATTTTTTTTATTTATTATACAGGTTTAAAAAGTAATTTTTCTTTTGTACAAATATTTTTCTTTTTCATGAAGCAAATAGGGCACATGTATTTTGTAATAACATTGTGAATTTTTATGTATTTATTTTAATGGTTTGGCAACTCTATAAAACCAAATTCATTTCTACAGAGTCTGACATTTATTAAATGTGTAACTTGTCGCATATTCTCCAAATCAATAATGTTTATTTCTAAATAATGAATTGAAATTCAGTGTTCTGACCTGTTAGCTGAAGAACCAGTGCCGTTACTAATTTACCGACTGGTCCAGATTGCAGATCCAGTTTCAACTTTGATCTGCTCCTTTGAAAGTTTCTCCAATTCTGTGGTATAGTTTTCTCCCCTTATGACACCCAAGACTCGTTTCTTCTCTTAACTCATTGGACATTAATTAACAGAATGGAAAGTCACTCTTGTTCTTCATACTCCTACAATTGAAAAAAAGGTAAAGCAATCTCCTTGGTAATTCTGTAAGTGTTTCATCGATTCCATCATTAAGACTGCATTGTTACTCGCTTACACGTCGTACCTACATGGTTAGTTCCTCCACGGAGACTGTGTGGCGCCAGGCAAACCGTCAGCCCAGTAAAGCAATTGGCTGGATGATTCCTTGAGCTGGATTGACTGCACTATTACTTAGTTGTCTGTGTATCTTGCACAGGGCAGCAGAACCTGTCTCGGTGGTGCAGTGCTCGAGCCGTCAGTCATGAGGCTGGTGGGCAACGGCTCCCACACAGCGAGTTTGAATAGTTAAATGAAGGATTGCCATCCACTTTCCTGGATCCAGCATATGTTTTGGACAAACAGTCCAGATAGGTGTGCATCCAAGACCGCGTGCTTGAACTTCAAAATAAAATAAATACAGCAACACACACACACACACACACACACACTATACCTTCAAGTCACTAGTCTATTATTGAGAAATGTTAATTAATTTCATTATTTCAGCTGTTGTCTGCAAATGCATGTCCTTCAATAATAAACCTATTTTTGTCTTGAATTTAAAAAACATATTAACCTCTTTTTTTTTTCCTCTTTTTTTCTTTCTTTTTTCCCCCTTTTTTCTTTGCTTTCTTTTTCTCCTTTTTTGAGAATGTAAAGTACTTGTTGTAACTACATCCATGCATATGACTTTTTTTTTTTAATGATCAACTTCCATAAAATGTCGGGTTCTTGCTGATTATCAGCTAAGATTCAATAGCCTGATTTCTGCAACTAACTACTTACTTTTCCACGTTTATTAGCATCTATAATACCTCTGCTGTACTTCGATGATCACATGCTTTGGCCTTTCAAAAGAAGAACTCTGAAAGTGGGTTCAGAAACCTTACAAATAGGCAGTGGATCATAAAAAACCCTGTAATTTCACTTCTACCTGGGCTCGCTAGTGGAAATGGGAAAAGCTCAATTTATGGAGGAATTAAAACGCGAATGCGGAAAATTGATTTACGTTGGTTAATGGAAAAGAAATGTTTTTAAGAAACAGACAGTAGTCTGAGTCCTTTGTTGCTGTAATGCTGAGTCCATTACCAACCTGATCTTGAGTGAACCTCTATTGAAAACGGCTGCTTAAGATAGGGGGGGAGAAAAAGGCAAAAGGGATTGTTGTCAAGTACAATTGCTTCCGCTGGATTCTTTTAGATATTGATCTAAATGAAACCACAGGAAGCTCAAAATAAGCCGGCATATCGGGCAACACATGATTCAGAAATGCTTTATTGTCTACTTTCTTTGTAGGTGGGTGTCAGAATAAAAATTATTTAATATATGTTGTGTAACACAGATACGAGCAATACATTTTGATTTACTTTCAAGAGGAAGTGGGGGCTGTAATTCAGAAGGGGGAAAAAGTTTTACTTTTTATGTACTGTACTTGTATAATAGTTCTTGTTTTATCACTATTTAACACTATATGAGGTTTTTAACTTAAATATTACTTTTAAAAGCTACACATAAAGAGGATAATTTTCGTAAAGGAGACAGTGTTTTGACTACTAAGACCGTTTTTTTCAGAGGTTATGTGTGTGTGTCTGAATTATTGTACTCTTAACTGTAATGCCTGCTCTAAAGTGTAAGAAAGTAATGTGCCACCACATACACCAGAACTTCCGTCTATTTTGGAGGAGCCTATGTTGCAAGATTGGGATTTTTCTTACTTATTTTGATGAAGTGTCACCTTAACAATTTTGGACACTAAGACCAAAGTAAAAATATTTTCAAGACCCCAATGGTATATGAGCATATAAAACTAGTTAACTGACTACCTACCTAGCTACGAAAATTAGCTAATGGCTTGAAGACTGGATATATTTAAAGCAATTGTTTGATATATTTAAAGCAATTCTTTGAATGTAGAATTTGTTTTGTAATTCAAGATCTCTGCAAATGGTCTACCAGAGTTTAATCCAAACACTAAAAATATTTACATTTTAATTTCAATTACCATATATTGTCTAACTATTAATGCATTCAAGAACAAAAAACTACATAATATTGCATGGTGGGGTGTTTTATTTATACTGTGCACAAATTATTGTTACATAAGCTGTGAAAGGCTGTAAGGGGCTGATCAAAATTTGTAAGTTGAGGTCGGGAATTTTTTCGATTGGAATTTTATGAACCAATTTGTTGACTCCGTGTATAAACAGACTCTCTTCTTTTGAAAGTGTTTCTAGACTTCAAAAGTCAGCTAATACATGGCAATATACGGTAATAGGCAAATCAAATATATGAAAATTAAAATGTTTGATATTTGTTTATATGACATGTGTGAACAAACATGGAATGTTTTTGGATATTCTTTTAATGTATCTGTAGCTGAAAGGTTTTGTACATAATTAGATTATGGTAATTTTTTCACACCTTATATTTAAAACTGCACATAAAATATGCCCCCAAAACTTCACTTTACCATGCCTGCTCTTAATTCTAGGGAAAACACTTGTGATGAATGGTATTGTTGGTTTGCATAATGCATTTCTATACATGCAGAAATTATTTTGGATATTGGTAGTTAACACCTTTATTTAATATCCATAAATAATATAAAAAAATGTCCTACCTACCTACCCTATATTTTTTCAGCATGTAATAGGAAACAAGTAATCTTTTTTGTCTGGCTTAATGAAGTATATATATCTGATACAGTACAGGAGCAAAAAATGTATGTGATTCTTTAATAAACTTCTCTTTTCTTTAGAATGCTGGAGCCATTATTGGCAAAGGAGGGAGCAACATCAAACGACTAAGAAACGATGTAAGTAGTATTCCACACACAAAGGGGTTCCACTTGACAGCTTACTTGGGTAGGGGTAATTTTCATAAAATGTACACTCAGTTTGGTATTCGATCATGCCATGTAAAGTCTTTATATTATATTCACAATAATAGTCTCGTTAAGTTACTGCCTTTATTAATACTTCCTTCTTTGTTTGAAAGTCATCACTGTATCGCTAGACTTAATAGGGTCCTTATTGACATGAACCATAGTAATTGTCTTATTCTGTTTTTGGTTTTTTAACCCATATCTGATGTCTATAAGGTATCCTCTGTTATAATCGATATCCCAGTTATTAAAAGTCCATAAATCTAAACAGTAATTAATGTTAAAAGTGCATATTTCTTTATCCTTAAACATTTTGCTTAATTATTATTACTATAATTTTGTATTTGCCTTTCCATTATTGTAAAAGTTCCATATAAATAATTTTGCAATAATTATTATATAATTCTGGTTTTTCCTTTCCATTATTGTAAAAGTACCATAATGTAATTAATTTTGCATAATTATGATTCTTATCATTCTGAATTGCCTTGGTTAATGATATTTGCTTTTGTTTTCCCAGAAGCCTATAGGTAACAAGTTAGCTATGTCATTTGTTGCCATGCCCATGTCATTCTTATTAATGCCAGAAGATAACTCATTTTGTTGTTATTATCCTTCCTATGATCGCCCCCTCTCTCGCCCAACAAAACAATGGTATTGACCCTGTCCTTGATCTCGGTGAATGTCCTTGACCCTGGAACGTACGTCTGCCCTTCGCCCGCCCACGCCTTCCCATGATGCAGTACAAAGCCAGTGTCACGGTTCCTGATAGCGACGGCCCGGAACGGTATGCACCCTGTGTTACATTGAATCCTTTTTCCATTTCAATTCAGTGTCCCACTTTTTACTTCAGTGGCACTTGCTTTTTTTTTTTTTTCATGACAAAGAAAACAAACAAACAAACAATGTTAAAGAGTACATCTCACAATGCTAGTTCTTGTATATAAAACCCAACTGTGGTCCATAGTTTTCTTCTCTTGTCGTAACCCATAAAATAATGAAATTTAGTTGAGCTTTGGTCATTTAAAGTAATTTTTACAATAATAAAAAAAATATGTTTTTGTTTTTTCTTCCATTAAACAAGCTTTGTTTAACAAGTTGTCTGCTTCAGTCGTTTGAGTTTTAAGATCAAAATCTGTTGCCTTTATTTGTTGTAGGGAAATTTGTTACTTTGGCTTATTTGTCGAAAAATGCTACACTTGTGGACCATGGTGTTAGATATATAACATTGACATTGATCTCCATTCCATAGCATCCATGACTACAATAATATGTTACTACATGTCTGCCATGTTGGATTGCTTCGCCATATTTGAAGGATCATGGTGGTCTTTTACACTTAGCTCGTACTTTCATTGTTAGATTCTGCACTTAGATCCATACCTACTGTATTTGTACCCGTCTGTTCCAACAAAACAAACTGTAGTGTGCACTCAGCATTTCATGGGTTATACTGCTCATGAATACACTTAGACTTGTATTGTACAAATTGGTAAGACATTCTATAGCCCGCTTTCAAAAGTCGACCCACAAGGGTTGATTGACGACCCAATTTGAACATGTTTCATAATGCATGTGGTGGAATGGAATAGAGTTTTTTCAATCCAAAATTTAGCTATCTTTCTAAAAAAATTAAAGTGATTGATATCTGTTTGTATTCTTTTGCAAAATGCTTGGATTGGTCAGATTGATGTCATAGGACGTTGTTGTTGTTTTCTCTCATATATAAACACTGCTATTTGATGAATGTTGAGTAGGACAAAAAGGCTTGTCTCCTGCAAAGCACTGTAATTAATGTGTGTAAAAATCTTATGAAAAGTAATAACATGTGGATGCTATGGGAAGCCTGTATGGATATAGTGTTAAGGCACACGAGTGTAGCAGTCCATTGTTGGTGGTTGCTGCATATTCTCAGCTAACAATGTGCACTTATTTATATGCTTGGTTCTTACATTTAAATATTAATATTTTGTATTTGTGTTTTCTATAGTTACTTGTTCACTGGGTTTTTTTAATATTAATTATAAGAAAGAAAAAAACTGTAAAATAATAATTGTAAAAGATTTTTGGATTTTTTCCAGTTTGTAAAGATTATTTCAATATATACATGATAATTTTCTCGTATAAATTTTGTTTTCTTCTTAAAGTTATAAACATTTTTCAGTTATTTTACATTTTGTTTTTTATTTCTAATTATAATAAAGCTAATTGTGTTCATATCGCAAATAATTAATATTTTTGAAGCTTATTAACTTTGAATTAGATATATATATATATATATATATATGTGTATTTATCTTTTAAAAATACTTGCACTTGTGAAATCTTATTTTTGCTTAAATATTATGAAACAATAATTTCAGGATCTTGACAATTGCTACCGATCTTGGCACTGTCCTTGAGGTTCTTTTGGAGGTCATTCCAATGCTGGAAGATGTAAGTACAAAATCACCATTGATATTATTTTCATTAACAATTTCTTTGTGCATTTATTTTTTATCTCAAATTTGAGAATGTATTGCATTTTAGAACATTCTGGTTTATTGTATGTATTTTTTCATATATATATTTTTTCTATGGCCCATATTTTCAAAGCTATGTTAGTGCCATGATATCGTAACACTGTCATAGGTTATGGCATGTGTCGAAGTGATAACATAGTATACGACAATGTTTGCAATATCAAAGCACTAAGATAGCTACAAAAATTTGTAGCCAGGTCTTTTAATTAGAACAAAATAATTGTTTTCATTTTCCAGATAAAAACTAAAAAAATTCTGTATTCTTCGCAAAAACAGATTAGTTATATAGTTTTCTCTCCGATGTTTTCACAGTACAAACACAACGATGATCTTGATTTTGAGTGCGAGTTGAGGATGCTGGTCCACCAGAGTCAGGCAGGATGTATCATAGGCCGTGCAGGATTCAAGATCAAGGAGCTTAGAGAGGTAGGAAAAGGAGTACATGGACCGGCTTTTAAAAAGGGCAACCCAATAAAATTTGTAAAAAGAAGAAAGAAAACTGAGATGCCTCAGCTGCTAGCAATGTCAGAAGCTGGACCTTTGTTGGTTGTGCTAGCCGTGAATTGTTGCAACAGCTCTTCATTTCTGTTGACCTTTTTCTGTCCAGCATCAATCACAAGGGTTTTTTTTACACACCAGTGTAAGAGATGATCTGTTGTCACGTCTTGTGACCGTGGCTTGTAATTGGCTATTCCGACAACCTGACATAAGTCCTAAGTAACCATAAATGCCTAACATCATTTTAGTACATCATTTGTGTTTTTGGTATCATTAATTTAAGCACTTAACCTAATATATGGCTTTTTTTGTTTAGTGTATCTTCCATGAAAATTAACCAACAAAACTAAATTTGAAAAAGTAAAACTATTAGAATGTTGCAAATAAAAAATAAAGTTAGAGTTACCTCCTATTTTAACACCATATAAATGTCTTTTGAGGGTTTTTTCTCTTCAAATTAATCTTAATTTTTAATTTGCTTTCAGAAAACTGGTGCTAACATCCGAGTGTTCTCTCAGTGTTGTCCAAACTCGACGGATCGTATCGTGCTCATTCAGGCGAAACCGAGAACAGCTGTAGGCTGTGTTGAAGAGATCTTTGAACTCCTACAGACTGTAAGTTTCTCAAACATCCATCTCACAGTTTTCATTGTCAAATTTTGTTCTTCCTTTCAGTAGGTGGATTAAATACCTTATTATTGGTAACACCTCGGAGATGAATAAGATCCCATAATTTGTGAGAATTCATATTTTAACACTTTCTCAAATAGTTCCTGCATTTTTTTAGATGAAAAGCTAACATCAGCGCCTACTTTTCAATATTGTAGTGGGTGTTTTTTTTTCTGATTAAAAAAAATAAATAATATATATATATATCTATGCCATTTTCATTCATGTTGCCTACAAAACTATAAATATAGCATGTTGCAAAACAAAATGAGGCTTCTGTTAGTATTAAAATTGTATTGTTGCAGAGAAAGTGTCTTTTATACCCATTAAGTATTTTTATAACATACATTGTGTATATTTTCTTGGTATGTGTCATTATAATGTGCAGTTAAAGAATTGTGTTGTCATGTATTTTTTATTGAATGTTTTTAAACTTAATTATGCGAACTTTTATTTGCAGGCTCCACCTAAAGGACCCCAGCAGCCATACGACCCCAACAATTTTGATGTTTACTATGCACAAGAATATGGTGGTTTCACACCTGCTGAAGGGGGTCGAAGGGGAACTGGAAACCCCAGGGGTTCAGCTCCGCGTGGGGGCTATGGAATGAGGGGTGGACGGTGAGTAGAACGCAATGTAATTAGAGATATTTTTGCAGTGCCAAGATTGTTTTTTTCACCATTTTTTGTTCAGGTATTTTAACATACAGATTCAATATAATTGGTTATTTATATACAAAAAATATAAAAAGTGTGTGTGTGTGTCTCCCCAAGAGGTAGGGCACTATACCATCCATACCAGGAAGAATACTGCTGTATTGTGTGTGTGTCTATATATATATATATATATATATAGACGTCAAACTTGTAGGGGAACCACCACAAAATATTCTAGACCAGTATATATTCCATGAAACTAGACTAGGTTACATTGTACTAGATGTATTAGATTGTCAAAGCATTTAATGTGATATTTTGAGGATAAGTTAAATTTGATAAGGGCCAGTGAATTTTATTTGTCAGCATTGTTTTAAAGTTTCATTCCTGTGATATATATTCTACAATTGACACCTTTTTTGGTGTAATCATAACAGTTTTTGTACTGAATAGTGACATGATAACAATAGGACCAGTCCTAGCAGCAAAGCAACAACAGGGATTAATTTAAATGAAGACTTATTTACAAGTAACACTGACATTTGTAGAAAATCGTCATTCTTTTTTATTAGAAATAGTTAAGTATACTTTTTCAATGTTTATAAACATTTGTATTATAATAAGTATTATTATTATTTTTATTTTCTTTCAGAGATGACTTTGGAATGGGAATGGGCATGGGCGGTCGCAGTGGAATGCGAGGTGGCAGAGGAGGCATGGGAATGGGGGGTATGGGTGGCATGAGAAGCGGCGGCATGGGAGGAATGGGTGGAGGGGGAATGGGCTTCGGTGGACGAAGTGGAGGCGGCGGCGGCGGCATGGGAGGAATGGGTGGTATGAGGTGAGTTTGTTGACGGAAATACATTTGCAAATTCAAGGACCCAGCTTCACATAATTTCAGCTTCCAGATTTCTATGCATCATGAGTGTCTTAATGTGATCATTACTTTTTAACTTTTTGCATGGATGGCCACACTCCTATTTGTAAAGGTAGTTATTTTGTGCAGATTATGGTTATGGCATACTTTATGGCAGCATTACCTTTCTCCATGTAACCATTGTTTTGTTTTGGATGTATGCAAATTTTAGATTAGACATTTTAGAAGAAAGTTTAGACTGGTTCTTGTAGAACTTGTCAGGTATATAATGTTTAGATGCCATGGTATTAGAGGTGGGGAAGGGGAGGTGTAACACTTAAAATCTAATTTAAATTGACTGGTTTTATCCCTGATCCCTATGTCATAATTTTAAAATATCAAATTTTGCATAAAGAACTGGAGTCCAAACAAAGTGGTACGTTTTTATTATATTTGAGAGGGGTTTTTTTTGTGGGGTTTTTTTGCAGTACTTTTGCATCAATCTGCGTATGGATTGAATGACTGTATATTTACTTGTGTGTATAAAATATGTCGCCCAGTAAGACTTGTTTTAACAAAATTATTTTGCACAATTTTTTATATATTTTTTTACTTCAGTTCAATTTTAAATGCTTATGGTTTGTTTGTTTGTTTCAGAATGAACAGTGGTGGAATGGGCAGAAATCAAGGTAAGAGATAACCCATAATAATTAAATTTCTGGGTGTTTTTTTTTTCATACCCAGATGAACATAGAAATAATAGACATTCCTTAAGTAAACGAAATGTTGTTGTTGTTTTGTGGTTTTTTTTAATTATCATTTTAGTTTTTAAAAAGTTATTTTGAGATTTTCATTGTAGTCTTTGAAAAAAGGATATACTGGAATTTAACTTTTGAAGTTACTGGATCTAAATACGGTGTTATGAGTGTCTTTTGTAGTTAAAAAAATGTCTTATATGAATGATTTAAAATATTTTTTATTGCATTTATGTTATAAATATAAAAAGGCTGTCTCCAAGATGATTAGATGGTATGAGGCAAGGTTGTGTCATAATTCTATTGCTTTTCTTAGTACTCCATAATAAATTCTCTTTTTCTTTGTTTCAGGCATGGGTGGTGGTTTTGGACAGATGGGTGGAATGCAAGATTTTGGTGATGACATGGTAAGGTTTGCAGAAATCTAGTAGTAGAATATAATATTGGTACTCATTCAGAGCCACATAGATTTTTGTTTTTTCTTCTCCCCCTCCCCCAAAGAAATTTACATGAACTTGATTTTTTTTTTTTTTTTTTTTATAGATTTGTTTAAAATTATTATTAATAAATGTTTTGGATATGTTTTATTACACAACAGCATTTTGTTGCCATGTAGAGATTCAAAACCTTTAATGCTACATGTCAGAATATATTGGTGCATTCTTTGCTTGTTAGGATTAGTAGAATCACTGAACTATTATAGTTATTTCTGGGATGTCATTCATTGTTGTTTTTTGGAGGGGGTCTTTATGTTGCTGTTTATCATCACTTCATTTACACATTTACTTTAATCCGTCACCCAATGGCTGATGTATATTTTGTGCTGGCCTGTTAACATTCATTCATTGTAATTAGTGTTTTAACAAGATGTGCGGTTTACCTTGTGATGTTGAAAGACTTAAATTGGTGTGATTCTTGTTACAGGGAGGAATGGACCAGGGTATGATGTTTGGAAAGGAGGAAGATGAAGAAATAGACTCCACTCAAGTGACCATTCCAAAAGATGTAAGGTTACCCTTGAAGAGTTCATTACTAAAACGTTGTATAGGCCAATTTCCAAATTTGAGAGTTAGCAGTCAAGGTATAATGATGGTAGTACAATTCAGCAATGTGACAAAAGAGTGTTTGTGAAAACGCAGTCTATCCATTGAACAGGGTCTTAAAAACTGTTGCGGCAAAAACACATTTTTCTCAAAATAATATACCGGTAAATGGATATATTGTGTTTTGGAAATTAAGTCTTCACTTGCTTCCTTCTTCAGTTACAAATTTTTACTTGTTAAATAAAAAGGTTTCTATTCGTTTGAAAGTTGTTCTTTTTATAGGGCTTCATTGTTATAATTTGTTGCTTAGTCTACCAAATAATTATTTGTGTTTATTGGAAATTGAGGAAAATCTTGTATGGTAGTAAATGTAAAATTAATACCTACTACTATAAAAATGTATTGGTTGTATTTGAAGAAAATGCTATAGTTTATAGAAGAAAAAAAATAAATAATAATTTCAACATAGTGGATAGTGTTTAAATTTGTTTTATTCCATTCATTCATTTAACTTGACAGAAGAAAAAAAAGAGTCCAAATCTCAGTTGTTTTTTAATCATTATACCTTGATAACCGTACCAGTACTTAGTTATTACTTCACTATTGGGGTTGTGTGCAAAGTAACAGTATGCTAAAATATATATTAAAATTTTACTGTGCCCCAGAGAAAATTGTTTAATTTTTATATTAAAAAGTCACTAATTTTATTAGCCAAATTCTAAATGTTATAGCTACTTAGTAAAAACAACTTAGCAATTGACTAATTTAGCTATGGGCAGGGAGTGTCCTGTGTTCTCTTATTACCTCATGTTCTTCATGCTAATGGTTAACTAATATCATTGACAGTTGGCTGGTGCAATCATTGGTAAAGGTGGGAGCCGAATCACTGAAATCCGTAGACAGTCGAGTGCCCAGATTGTGATTGACGAACCACTGCCGGGATCCTCGGACCGAATTATTACGATAACGGGGACACAGCAGCAAATACAGAATGCTCAGTATTTGCTACAAATGAGGTGAGCCACTATCCTACGTCAAAGTTACTCTATCAAATTATTTTACATAGTTGGGTGCCAGATGTATTTCATTCATGCCAAGTTGTAAAATAGAACATTGATTATACAGGTTCATCCAAACATTTCTTTCTTTCTTTTTTTTATTTATTTATTTATTGGATTTTGTTTTGTGGCTTTTGAATATTAAAAACAAAATTAAAGTTGTGAATTCATTTCTATTATCTAATATGTACCTGAATAATACTGAATTAACAAATAACAATTAATACTAACGTTTAGAAATTCTTTATAATTAGGTGAGTTCAATAAGTTGTATAGATGTAGCATATTTTGAAAAACCTCTCAAATTTAAATGGTGGTAAATTGTCTTTGAATATCAAAAACTTATTGCTACAGCATAAACAATAGCTTAACAAGTAACGTATGTTTACAGTTACACAGATACTCAGGATTAACACAGAGAGATGGGAGACAATTTGTTCTAACAACATTTGAATTTGAACTTGTTATACACAATGTGACAGTTAGAGAGGATAAAGGTGTATTGAGTTGAGTTGGATTAAACTAAAGCATAATGATGAAAACCAACTCTGTTTGCATGCCTATAATGGACTGAGGTAGCTAGGTACATTTTAGCATGTCAGTGGTAATAGACAGTTTGCTTGATTAGAAGATTGGTTTGGCTTGAATTGATTTCAAACATGCATGAAGATTGGACAATTTGCTTGGTTTGTGCTCAGTTGAGTTGGGTGGAAATAACATGCAGACCGAAGATCCTGTTTCAACTGCAGATATAGATTTGTATAAACGGTTTTCAGTTGCAGTATGTGAAAAAGGTAATTGTTGATTCTTTGCACTTTTTATTCCAATGATCTTATAACCATTAACCCGCTAACTACTAAATGCTGTATATACATATATTAAGAGAGAGCTTTAACGAATGGTGGTGGATTGCTTCTATATTAACCCTTTCAGCTCCGGTCTGGAAGACTAGTGATTTTGTTGTTTTTGTGTTTGTTTAACAATGAATCACATTCTTCCATGACGGGGGTTGAGTCTAACAGCTTGCAGCACTCTTTCTCCTACCTCGCTAACATGACTCGACTGATTTCATGGCTTCTTTACCTACATACTCCGAACTTCTCCTTATTTTAACACTTTAACACCCATTTCTTACAGGTCTTGGGCCTTCATGGCATGGCAGAAGGAAAACAGTTTAAGGGGTGGGGAGGTGGTGGGTGAGTGGGATTTAGAATTAAATCTTTTGGTGGAACCAGAACCAATGTTGTATTTTTCCTGTCCCAAACAGTGCCCCATGGCTGGTATATCAAAGGTTGTAGTATGTGTTGTCCTGTCTATGGGGAAGTGCATATATAAAAGATGCCTTCCTGCTAGTAGAAGAAGTAGCAAGGGTGGATGGGATGGGTCGTTGTTTTGTTTGTTTTTGTTTTTTAACAGACACCATGAGACACTCATTAATCACTATACTCTAGTGGTGTCATTATAACAAATTTAATACACACACATACACACACACACACACACACACACACACACAGTCAAACACCCACACACACACACACAGTCAAACACCCACACCCACACACAGTCACACTTAATAATTTAATTTTTTTAAATCGGAACGTTCAAGTAGTTGTCCTGTTTTGATTAGTTCTGCGTGCCATACTGCTTTACAGGTACATGGCTAGACTGTTTGCTAGCAGCTTTGGGGTTTTACCTGATCCTGGTGGATCTTGAAAATGTTTGTAGTTGGTTTGGTAGCTGCATCATAAATATTAAACTGCATGTTTGAGGTTTATGATAATTTATAAATAAAATGTCAGATATAAGCTCGATTATACATTTTAATGTAGCAAAAAGAAGACATTAATTTAATAATGTGGGAAAGTTGGGTTTTTTTTATATACATTTGGCACCTAATTATTTAAAACTAGGTATTAGAAATGTTGAACAATGTATTGTGTTTGTTGTATTTTGATGTTATTAAACTGTATACACTGTTTGTAGTTAATGGTTTGTGGATTATTAAGGTCATCAAAATAAAATATTTTCTTAAATCATTTAAATAATGCTAAGAATTTTGGCTTCGTCAATGAGTATTATTTTATGAAGACAGTTGTCTTTCTTAGGAGACCAATTTAACATACGGCATCATGAATTACTAGAATTACTACACCTAATTACGAGGGGTTTTGTTTTCGGTTCATATGAGGATTATCTTTCGACATTGATTAGCATCGCATAACCTGGAAGTTTTCCTTTATAAAACTGGTAGCACAGATATGTAGGTTACTTTGTTACTTCTTTTTGTCTGAAAATTATAGTGAAACTTGAGACTGTCTGGAGTGGATGCATCATGAATAATGGGGTGGGGGATTAATAAATCATTACATGGTAACATTAGAATTGTCTTGATTGAATTTTGTTTATATATATATTTTTTTAGCTTAAACTACATAAGTTATTGGGCATAAATTAGCCAAATTAATAGTCCGTCATCTGTAAGTTTTAATTCTTCATAGTAGATAAAATAGTTGGGTTGATAATCTTGCTACAAATAAATATGTGTGTATCTTAGTAACGTGCTTTTTAAAGAAATGTTTTTTGTGTGTGGGCTGGTTCATTATAGAAGTTGTGTTACAGCGTACTGGCTGCATATTGTATTATTGTTTTGACTGACTGTTGGTATCGGTGAATGGTTATGCAGTACATATTTATTATTTTTCATGTCACCAGACTGAAGGGGCTCGCCAAATATTGATTTGATTGATGGTGAGTATTCACGGTACTTTTAAAACTTGTTTCATATCTCAGCTGTACAAAACAGGGATTATGTTGTCCTTGGGAAGAACGGTCTGTCTAAATGTCAGCACTGTGGCACACAAATTCTGAATGGACATACAGTGTGCATTTGGTCATTGTGCTCTCCAGAGATAAAAATTATCTGGAGTTTTCAGAAATTCTGTATTTTAGCACTGTCCAAAAGCTGGTCTTGTTCTTGGATGAAGAGTTCACAGTAACCCCTCTCAAGAATCTTCAGTTTTTAAGATTTCATCCCAAACCATGTATAATATAATTTCATGGCATATTAGATTTTTATGGGAGTCAGGATTGCTGGCATAATGCTTAATCAAAACAAGGTGCGAGCTATGTTCTTTGCACAATCTGATTGAATATTATTTAGTTGTGGCAGAATTGTCATTTGGAACTAGTGCATTTA
Organism: Dracogyra subfuscus; assembly: GCA_016106625.1. NCBI lineage: Eukaryota > Metazoa > Mollusca > Gastropoda > Neomphalida > Peltospiridae > Dracogyra > Dracogyra subfuscus. Next base: position 15,915 of record JAECMU010018187.1, read on the forward strand.
GTTGTAGTATTTTCAGTATGTCCATGGCAGAATTGTCAGTCAAAATGTAAATGTTTAGTCACATGACTGAATGCAGTGTCCATGACAGAATTGTCAGTCAAAATGTAAATGTTTAGTCACATGACTGAATGCAGTGTCCATGGCAGAATTGTCAGTCAAAATGTAAATGTTTAGTCACATGACTGAATGCAGTGTCCATGACAGAATTGTCATTGAAAATGTATACTTTAGTCATGTGACTGAATGCAGTGTCCATGACAGAATTGTCATTGAAAATGTATACTTTTAGTCATGTGACTGAATGCAGTGTCCATGGCAGAATTGTCATTGAAAATGTATACTTTAGTCATGTGACTGAATGCAGTATCCATGACAGAATTGTCAGTGAAAATGTATACTTTAGTCATGTGACTGAATGCAGTGTCCATGGTAGAATTGTCAGTGAAAATGTATAC
>JAECMU010018194.1:0-11159 GCA_016106625.1 Dracogyra subfuscus
TAATTGTTCAGGGATTATTGTTTTGTTTTAGTCGCTGTAGTAGCCTATTGAGCTGCTAAAACCCACTCTTAGTCATTGATATTTATATTGATAAACATTAATGAAAAACATTTAAAATATTTGTTTATTGGTGGTATGGTTTGTTGGGACTATAAGCTAGAGTCTGACATGTCATATGTTAGACCAAATTAATTTTTAAAATGAGCAAAGCAGGCACATGTTCAGTAAGCTACGCAGGGGAGAGGTCAAGAAATGTGCTTTGAATACCCTATGTATACGCGCCTGCAACATTACTGACAGAAACGCACAAACTTAAAGTTATATAATAACAAGATAATGTATATAACGCAAATATCAAATTGTTATAGTTAAATTATTATTAATATTATTATTATTATTATCATCATCATCATCATAATCGTGTTGGTATATCATATGGGCAAGTTATACTTATCTGCGAGTACTAATATGCTTCGAATTATGGTAAATGTTTTTGAGTTACTTTTAAATGTTTAAACATTTATTAGTTGGAACAATACGCAATGAATAAAGACCTTGGTTCTGCTCATGCAATAAGGTCAAACAAATGTGTACAAACAAATATTGGACTATAGAAAGTATTTAAGTAAAGAGAGGCGCTAGTATCTTAAGTTAATTAAATAAACCAAAAAGGAAATTGTTTTTCGTTTTGTTTACATTTATTAAAAAGAAAATGTATGTGTACGACCGGACTTAAATTTTGATTCTCCAGGAATGCAAGTCCGGCCCGGACTTGATGTCCTGGCAGTCAGACCAGTATTCCTAAGGAACACAAGTCCTAGGACTTGCATTCCGAGGTATATTAGACCTAGGACCTGCATTCCTAGGAGACTACGTCCGGGCAGACCACTGTTCCTACGGACTTGCATTCCTTTTACACCGGCTTTGTCAGTTTTCATATCAGACTCTAGTCTCTATGATATCATAGTCCCAACCAACCATACCATCGATCAAAACTATGTTAAAAGTGTTTTATTAATATTTATCAACTAATATAAATACTAATTCTAGCCATGTCTTTAGACACAAACATAAATACAAAACACACACACACACACGCACACACACACACACACGCACACACACACACACACACACACACACACAAACACGCACACACACACAGACGAAAAGACAAAACAGAAAACTCATTCCACGATTTTCAACTTTAAAAACAAATTCAAAAATTGAGGGACAGGTGAGGTGGCCAGAAAAAAAATACCCCCCCCCCCCCCGGTATACAGTATGATTTAAATGGTTTAGTAATCACTCAGACATGGCCGATTTTTTACAGGCCAAATCAAACCAATACAGTGACACTCCTCAAAGAATTATCTCCCCTTGGCCAGTCGTCAACACACTAGTATAACCAAATGACTTTCATGGAGTGCAAAATGTAAAAAAAAAATTAAAGATTATTTCCAGATTTAGGTTGACATCACTTAGTTCAGACATATTTGCTGCACAAAACTGCATCCTCTTACCTGACAAACCCAGTGTAACAATCGACTATAGAAAGCAGCTCCCCAGCCAATAATTACATAACAAGAACTCTATATTTTCTCGCATTCATTTCCATATTTTGGGCAACCAAATGAGTGGATAACTCTAGTCTGATGCCAGCCAGAAGTAACCAGAAAACAGTGTACTGTAGGTTGCATAGTACCAAAGAAGAGAGTTCCGTGTCAGAGTTCGACGTGCACCGTCAAATATGTACGGAGTAAAAGCAGCTGTGGGTGTGATTGGTAGTAATATGTGACATTGATTATTTGTGCAAATACTATTATCCATTGACAATAAATAAATACACTTTTATTTGTAATACAGTTGTTATGCAGTATATACCAGTGGTTGAAAGTTATGCGGGGTACCCCCAAAAATGGAACTGCAATTTTCAGCAAAAATGACGGTTGCTATTAAAAACATAAATTAAATCTCTTAAATGATACGTGACCCCCCACCCCCACCCCCCAGTGGAGGGTGAAAATGGGCTGGTAGAGGGCAAAAAGTGACATAATATTCAGGGATTTTGTATGGGACACAATACTGCCCCCTATAATTTCCCAGGCTCGAGGAAAGTGGAACATTATGAGAAGTGGACCTGAATCTCAAAACATCAACACAAAGTCACAAGGATCTGGTTAAACAACGTTTATTGCGCAGTTTTTGAAAGAAAAAGAAAAGAACAGAAAGGTCCACACTGGAGATTGTAGACACATACAACATACGTGTTTACCTAGTAGTGAAAATAGTAAATATATGACAGACGTGTTTACCTAGTAGTGACGATAGTAAATATATGACAGACGTGTTTACCTAGTAGTGACGATAGTAAATATATGACAGACGTGTTTACCCTGTAGTGACGATAGTAAATATAGGACAGACGTGTTTAACTTTTAGTGACGATAGTAAATATATGACAGACGTATTTACCCTGTAGTGACGATAGTAAATATATGACAGACTTGTTTACCTAGTAGTGACGATAGTAAATATATGACAGACGTGTTTACCTAGTAGTGACGATAGTAAATATATGACAGGGTTTTTTAACCTGTAGTCACGATAGTAAATATATGACAGACGTCTTTACCTAGTAGTGACGATAGTAAATATATGACAGATGTGTTTACCCTGTAGTGACGATAGTAAATATATGACAGACGTGTTTACCTAGCAGTGACGATAGTAAATATATGACAGACGTGTTTACCTAGTAGTGAACAAAAGTAAATATATGACAGACGTGTTTACCTAGTAGTGACGATAGTAAATATATGACAGACGTGTTTACCTACTAGTGACGATAGTAAATATATGACAGACGTGTTTACCTACTAGTGACGATAGTAAACATATGACACACGTGTTTACCTTGTAGGGAAAATAGTAAATATATGACACACGTGTTTACCTAGTAGTGACGATAGTAAATATATGACATACGTGTTTACCTAGTAGTGACGATAGTAAATATATGACATACGTGTTTACCTAATAGTGACGATAGTAAATATATGACAGACGTGTTTACCTAGTAGTGAACAAAAGTAAATATATGACAGACGTGTTTACCTAGTAGTGAACAAAAGTAAATATATGACAGACGTGTTTACCTAGTAGTGACGATAGTAAATATATGACATACGTGTTTACCTAATAGTGACGATGGTAAATATATGACAGACGTGTTTACCTAGTAGTGAACAAAAGTAAATATATGACAGACGTGTTTACCTAGTAGTGAAAACAGTAAATATATGACATACGTGTTTACCTAGTAGTGACGATAGTAAATATATGGCACACGTGTTTATCTAGATGTGAAAATAGTAAATATATGACAGATGTGTTTACATAACATTTAGCATAGTAAACAGACAGACGTGTTTACTTAGCATTGACAATAGTAAACATATGACAGACATATTTACCTAGGATTGAACATTGTAAACATATGAACAACGTGTTTACATAGGGTTGAATATAGTAAACATATGACAGACGTCTTTACCTAGGATTGAACATTGTAAACATATGAAAAACGTGTTTACATAGCAGTGAAAAAAGTAAAGATAAGAGAGACTCGTTTACCTAGTGGTTGCCTTCATGTCTGTGAGAAAGTTCTTATAGACGCTCCCTTGCTGCATTAGAAAAATCTAGCGGGTTTCCTCTGTTGACTACGAGTCAGAAGTATAAAACATTTGACATCCCCCATTCACACCAAGCGCCCCCCCCATCCCCATTTGACATTTGATTGCACACCCCCAGACGAATGTATTGCCCCCCTTTGGCCCCCAAAAAGTAAAGACTCATTTACGTCACTGATCCCATACGCGATATTTGATTAATCAATGTGCTCTACTGGTGTCGTTAAACAAACCGAACTGTATCCTTTTAGCTTCATTTGTGAAGATATTAAAAAAAATCCTTGTATTTGAGAAAGTTTTAAAGCTAGACATAACGACAAAACAGTGTAGGCCAAATGTAGTGTTTTTAGAACGTATTTCAATATATTCAAAATGGTTTGTATTTAGGAATTGTAACCGAAACCTGTAATAACAGAGACGTAACTGTAGAACATTGGCGACATTTGCGAAGCGAACTATGTTTGAGAAAAGTTAGCAGCTAGAAAAAAGGAATAGAGGTTTCGCATGTACTTTGCTGAAATAAAGAGATATAACACATTGTAAAAACAAATTATTAAAAACTCGTCATTGGAGAAAAAACCCACCAAGAAACCCCACGTAGACAAAAGTCCTAAACGACTGAGTCGCTGAAATAAAATAGTTAATAATGGGTCGTTCAAATAAAGCGAGCGGGCAGCATGGCCCAGTGGTAGAGTGCCCGCCTGATGCGCGGTCGGTCTAGGATCGATCCCCGTCAGCTGACCACTGGGTTTTTTTTCTCGACATAACCATATGTCCGACGCCGATATAACCGTAATTACAATGTGTTGAGTGCGTCGTTAAACAAACCAAAAAAAATAAAATAAAAAAAAATAAAGCGATATAACACGTAAACCAATTGTTAAAAAAAGGAGTAAAGTTTGTTTTATTTAACGACGCCACTAGAGCACACTGGTTTTGTTTATCTTATCATCGGCTTATTGGACATCAAACATATGGTCATTCTAACACTGTTTTTAGAGGAAACCCGCTGTCGCCACATAGGCTACTCTTTTACGACAGGCAGCAAGGGATCTTTTATTTGCGCTTCCCACAGGCAGAATAGCACAAGCCATGTCCTTTGTTGAAACTGTTATGGATGATTGTTCGGTGCAAGTGGTTTACACCTACACATTGAGTCTTGCGAAGTACTCACTCAGGGTTTGGAGTCAGTATTTGGATTAAAAATCCAGTTAATGTTCTTAAAGCTCGGAAATACGAAAATGAGTGCATGGAAATAATATATTTGGATGCCATAGAATCTTCAGTCATTTCTAAGGCTGTATTAATTTCCTAGGTATCAGCAGAAAACATGCATGCGTAACCAGGGATTCCCTTAGAAATCATTGTATCTGATGGAAAACAACCGACCTCGGTGGCGTCGTGGTTAGCCATCGGTCTACAGGCTGGTAGGTACTGGGTTCGGATCCCAGTCGAGGCATGGGATTTGTAATCCAAATACCGACTCCGACCAGAGATCCATAACTGGTTAAACAAAAGCAATGGTTTGTGCTATCCTGCCTGTCGGAATCGCACATAAAAGATCCCTTGCTGTTAATCGACATACGAGAAGCCCATGAAGTGGTGGCAGCAGGTTTCCTCTCAATATTTGTGTGGTCCTTAACCATATGTCTGACACCATATAATCGTAAATAAAATGTGTTGAGTGCGTCGTTAAATAAAACATTTCTTTCTTTGTTTCTGATGGAAAACAAAACAACTGAAGGACGAGTCATATAATTCCATCCCATGATCCACTGGTATAAAGTGGAGTGTAACGTCAGTACTGGTCTCGTGAATAAATTACTGTGAGCATTGTTTATTCACAGTATTTTTTATTCGTAAAATTTCTTCATTTACAGCAGTTTATTAGTAGTCTAATTCGTGCAAATTATAGTGATTCTGTGATTAGGGCCCTATTGCGAGTCAGCTGACTGACAGTGTGAGTTATGGGCACGTGCTTATAAAACGTTTAGAGTCCAGACTCGGACTCATATGACGTCTCAGATTCTATTAGAGTCTCGAGTCTAGAATCTAAAAGTTGTATAAGCACTAGGACAGATGTTTAAACACAGAATATCATCTGATTTAGCAGAGTTTAGTTGTCATCACCAAGGGTAACTGCTAATTCTAAAACCTCCAACAATCTGCTAGCGATTGTCATTCTCGCTCAGTTCCTCCCCTGCATTATCATTCATTGTTGAATATTAAGACATTTTTTTGTTGGCTTGTTAGACTGTATCAGTGTGAAGATTAACAATTATACCGTTACAGCGTGTCGCTACAGCTAGTATACGTCTGTTGACAACGAGAACCCCAAATCATGAGAGATCTGTAGCATTTGTATAACTTGTTTTGTTTGTTTTTCATTTTACTTTCACTCAGACCACGAGGCGATCTCTCTCACTGAGATTAGTCAATGAACAATCACCTCGATGTTTTCCCACAGGACACCGTACACACGTTGTACACAGTGCCACTTCTAGGTGACTCAGGGAATGTACTCTGTTCTTCTTTACCTTCGACCAGGTTGAATTTGCTGATTCCATCTTTTTTAAAACATAGCAAGCTTCCGTCTCGATGCGTTACACCAAAGCAATATTGAAATGATTTCCATTCTGCTGTGAATTTAACCTGAATCTTGATTTCTCCATCTATGTTGGTGACCTGGAGGTGCATCACGTGGCCGTCGTTGTCTAACAGATAAACATCTGGGAGTTGAACACAGCCTCTTAGTGACTTAGAGATACAAGGTAACTTTGTGTTCAGCTGACTGACAGTGAGAGTTGTGGTGTTGAAACACTGGATAACATCTGATCCGGCTGAGTTTATTCTTCCTCCCATAACGAGAATGTTCTCACCAACTGTAACAGGGAAAGTGTGCCCTCGTTTCAATCCCAAATCACCAACAACCTGCCAGTGCGTCTCACTGTCGCTCAGTTCCTCTATTGTGTTGCTATAGCCACCACCTATGGAGTACACTTTAGAGTTAGCTGTGGCCATACAGTGGCAGTAGTGTTCATGTGTGAGATCTGGACCTACCTTCCACACCTTTCTCACAGTGTTATATATCAATGTACATTTCTTCTTGTTATTGCCACCAGTTATATAGATACTGTCATCCAAACCTGCTGCTGAATACCAAAATCCAGGATCTACTGGGGCTGGTGGGACGTCCTCCCACTTGTCGTCTGACGTGAAACAAGACAGAATGGACGTCTTGTTATGATTTAGAACGAAGATGTCAGCACTTTTACAATTGATCCTTGAACGAGCTGTATGCTGACCAAGTAAAGTTAGCGATTTTTTTATCATTACCTGGACTGATTTGTTTTGAGAAACGATATCTGAAAATGCAACATCCTCAATCAGAAACTGTGAATCAACAAGATCTAGACGCACTTTTTCAAAAATCAGTTTGACATCATCTTGATCCGGATTATTATACTCAATCCACTTGATGACGCCTTTCAGAATGATATCTTCTGTACATTTCATCTCTTCTTTTGAAATGATTTCCATAAGTTCTTCCTTTAACAGTTGAACAAAGTTTTCTGTTTTAACAAAATCAGCAAACTTGTCAGCCAAATAGGAAACTGCTCGGTTGGACAAGTCCTGGAAATTGTATAATTTAGAAAGTCTCCACCAATTTAAACAGTTTCCAGCTGTCAGTGTGAGACTTTCCTTCAGGAATAGGTCACAGATGTTTTTGATGTGTTTAAGCTGCATCATTTCAGCAGCATCCAATACCTCCACACAGTTGTGTTCATCCACTAGGTTAATTCCACACAAATACATTTTGATGATAGCTTGCAACACCGACAAAGACACCGTGGGTAGGTTCAAGACGCCCGTCCGACTCTCTGACATATCAGAACTGAATATGACCCGGAAATATGATGACATCGCCGCCAGTACGATGCGGCTTCCGGTCGTTGTTCCGTCCTTACATATAATTTGTATGTCAATGAAAGAACCTTTTGTAATCTCTTCATGGATGTTTACGAGGAGTTGTGCTTGAGCGCTGTCCATCATATAAGACAAATAAACTGAAATGATAAAAAACATTGATAACAATATTTTAAAAACGACCACACATAATTCCATGAGAAACTTAGTATCATAAATGATTTTGATGAAATGTCATGTTCACAGCACTGGCGGGACGTAGTTCATTAGTAAAGCGCTCACTTGATGCGCGGTCAGTCTGGGATCGATCCCCGTAGGTGAGCACATTGAAGTATGTATCGTTCCAGCCAGTGCACCACGATTCTATATCAAAGAACGTGGTATGTACTATCATGTCTGTGGGATGGTACACATAAAAGAGTAGCACATGAAGTGGCGACATCGGGTTTCTTCTCTCAATATTTGTCCATATATCCGATGCCATATAGCTGCAAATAAAATGTGTTGAGCCCGTCGTTAAATAAAAGCGTTTCTGTTCACAGCACAACTACACACAAATAATAAATAATTAATATAAGTAGTACTCAGTTTCCTGTCTATACAGCAAATCACAGCTTAGATAAAGTATACAAGAAAACAACAAATGATCGAAAGTTCAATCACAATGTTCTTAGAATATAGAAACTGTCGCTTTAACACGAACTCGTTATTTATACACGGTTAAATAAATACAGGTTAAATAAATATTGGTTAAAGAAATATTGGTTAAATAAATTCTGGCCCCACATATTTATCTGTAGCGAGTTTGCTCTATAAGACTATGTCAAAATGTGTTATATGTGAGAAACGTTTTATGCTCTACCCTTCAAATGTGTAAAAGATACAACCCTGTTATGGTTTCAGTATCGTTTGCTCCATCGGATTTTAGCTACAAATTGCTTCTTACAGATGATACACTATGCAGATTCAAATAAGTGTAGTTTTTGTAAAAATGTCCCTAAAACCTTACAACACTTATTTTATGATTGTGATAAAATAAAATATATATGGAATGCACTGGAGGAATGGATATTTGAAAAAATGGACGTTAGAATTTCTCTGAATAAGCATACAGTTATGTTTGGTATGATAAACAGTGATATTAACCAAGTAATTAACTGGTTAATAATCAATATAAAACATCACATTTATAGTAAATGTTATAAAAACGAAATTGCAAACAAATTTGAAGTAGAAAAATATATTTATATTTACAATTGTGAGTATCAACAATTCGAAGAACATTGGGGAAAGTAGCTTAACCTTTTTAGTGCTGATGGGCCTACATAAAATCCTAAAAATATATTTTTATAAGGCTGGTAACCTTTTCTTTCTTTATAGTCTTTGCTTTAAAATATAACAAAACGCAACAAACAAAAAGCCCAACAACGTTCTAGCTTGTTTGAAAAAAAAATAAAATAATAATAAATAAATAAATAATAATAATAATAATAAATATTAATAAATTTAAAAAAAATAAAATAAAAACTGTTTTCTATGCTCGTTTTATCTATCCATTTTACCAGATCATTAAAAAACCCCACACAAAAACAAAAACAAATCAAATATAGATATGCTTGTGCAATATAGAAGACAAATAAAATCAATGTAGCTACCATATGTATCATATATGTATCAGTATGTATGTATGTATGTATGTATGTATGTATGTATGTATATGCCGGTATATGTATGTATAAGTGTGTATGTGTGTACATGTATATGTATGTATGTGTATATGTATGTATATATGAAATATGTTATAATTTTACTATTATTGTACATGTGTAAGACAATGATCCAAGGCACCCCAACCGTGACATTGCCAGTGATCTGGGGTAATAAGATTTAATTGTTTTTCCAAAATATTTGATATCCAATAAATGTGCTCTAGTGATGTCGTTAAACAAAACGAACAAAACGGTTCAAGTTATTTATCCAGGACTTAATGAATGCACGGTATTTATTTTAAAAAACCCAGCAACATCAACAAAACAGCTGACACCCAATGGGCGAGTGGCGGGACGTTCCAACCAGTGCTCCACAACTGGTATAACAAAGGCCGTGGTAGGTACTATCCTGTTTTTAGGATGGTGCATATAAAAGATCCCTTGCGACAACGGGTTTCCTCTATCAAAACCTGTGTGGTCCTTAACAATATGTCCGACGTCATACAGGCGTAGATACAATGTGTTGAGTGCACGTGCACTACATTTATTATGTATGACAATAAGGGCAAAAAATAAGTTTATTCTATCCAACGACACCAATAGAGCACATTGATTTATTTTAACATTGGCTATTGGATGTGAAACATATGGTGTGAGTGCAAATACTTTTTACATGCTCATATAACACTAGAGTTTCGAGCATGTCCGTGCCGGTGCCCGTCTCTGGATAGTCAGGGGCAGAAGAACATGTGGTAATTTTGAAATAATATAGTTTAAAAGAGGAAACCTGCTAGAGTTTTCCATTAATAGCAAGGTTTTTTTTTTTTTTTTTTTTTTTTTTTTTTTTTTTTTTTTTATACGCACCATCCCACACATGGATAGCACATGCCAGTGGTGCACTGGTTGGAACAAGTAATAGCCAAATGATCCGCCGTGCACCAAGCTAGGAAATAACGAATGTTTACAAAGGGACTGAAGGAAATAGCGTTTTGTTTCGTTAGCAATTTGAGATGACTCTAATCCAAGAATACAATGTTTACAAATAACTATTTGTGATTAGAGAGCACCGGCCTGGGTGACGTCGCAGTTAAGCCATCAGACATCAGACATAAGTCTGGTAGGTACAGGGTTCGTAACCCGGTACCAGCTCCTGTTCAGAACATGTTTTAACGACTCAATGGGAAGATGTAAGACCACCACACCCTCTTTTCTCTCACTAACCACTAACGACTAAGAGCTAACCCTCTGTCCTGGACAGACATTCCAGACAGCTGAGGTGCGTATCCAGGACAGCGTGCTTAAACCTTAATTGGCTATACATACGAAAATAAAGTTGTTATGAAGTAAATCATCAGTGAGTTGTGGTGAATCTCGTCTGTGTAACCTCCTGACCGATATAACACTTTCATAATATAGCCTAGATATCATCAGAATTGTGGTGGATCTCGAGTGTGTAACCTCCTGACCGATATAACACTTTCATAATATAGTCCACATGTCAGCGAGTTGGGGTGGATCTCGAGTGTCTAACCCCCTGGCCGATATAACTATTTCATAATATAGCCTAGATATCAGCGAGTTGTGGTGGATCTCGAGTGAGTAATCTCCTGACCGATATTACACTTTCATAATATAGCCTAAATATCATCAGAGTTGTGGTGGATCTCGTCTTTGTAACCTCCCGACCGATATAACAATTTCATGATATAGCCTAGATATCATCAGAGTTGTGATGGATCTCGAGTGTGTAACCTCCTGACCGATATAACACTTTCATGATATAGCCTAGATAACAGAGAGTTGTGGTGAATCTCGAGTGTGTAACCTCCTG
>JAECMU010018216.1:0-11553 GCA_016106625.1 Dracogyra subfuscus
TTATGAAAAGGCACTATTGAACAATAACACAGTTCACATGAACTAATATAGTAGTGCTACAACAGGGACGCTGGCATAATAATAATAATTTTTTTAAAACCTAAATAAATTTGTAAAAACCCCCCCAAAATCCTAAATAAAAGGGGCACATTTCAAATTTGAGGGGGGTCTGGATCTTGTTAACTTGTCCAATCGATCTCCATCAACTAACCATTGGGGTTTTCCTCGACATAACCATATGTCCGACGCCGATATAACCGTAATTATAATGTGTTGAGTGCGTCGTTAAAAAAAATAAATAATAAAAAAATAATAATAATTGTTAACTTGTCCGTTAGAATTAGTGGGTGAGTACTTTCTGTGCCCCTGATTTACTGGTAATGCTATAATATAATGTACTGTTGAGTCTGCTAATAGGGGACGTAGCCTAGTAGTAAAGAGCTCGCTCGATGCATGGTAGGTTTGGGATCTATCTCCGTCAGTGGGCCATTGGGCTATTTCTCGTTCCAACAAGTGCACCATGACCGGTATATCAAAGGCTGTGGTATGTGCTATCCTGTGTGGGATGGTGCATATAAAAGATCTCTTGCTACTAATGAAAAAATTTAGCGGGTTTCTCCTCTAAGAATATATGTTAATTTTGTTGGGCATCCAATAGCTAATGATTTAATAAATCAATGTGCTCAAGTGTTGTTGTTAAACAATCAAACAAACAAAGTTCTACTAGTGATATAAATAAGTAAAAGTGTTCACAAGTGCACCGAACCAGTACATCTAGAAATCTGCTTGTCTGGCAATATTTTCATTGGTCTAACAGTGTCCGCACTTAACTTTTGTTTTGAGTTGCCATCCGGGCAAATGGTGACAGCACTTTCACTTGCCCGGATAATATTTTTACTTGCCCAGATAATAATTCTCACTCTCCCTAATAATATTTTCTAAAAAAACAAAAACAATATTGCAACAGGGGAGCAACCTTACTGTGGGTTTTCAGTCGCCCGTCGTCATTTTCAGTTGCCATGGGCAATCAAGCGACCATTAAGTTTGAACCCTGGTCTAAATAAATGGTTTGTTTCATTCAAGGGTGGTCGGTCTGGGATGGATCCCCATCTGTGGGCCCATAAGGATATTTCTTATTCCAGCCAGTGCACCACAACTGGTATATTGAAAGGCCATGGTATATACTACCCTGTCTGTGGGATGGTGCATATAAAAGATCCCTTGCTGCTAATTGAAAAGAGTAGCCCATGAAGTAGCGACAGCAGGTTTCCTCCCTCAATATATGTGTGGCCCTTAACCATATGTCTGCCACCATATAACTGAAAATAAAATGTGTTGAGTGCATCATTAAATAAAACATTTCTTTCTTTGTTTCATTCAAGAGCAAGAATGATGGGTTTTTTACTGCTCAAAATTTAACTGCAGTATTGAAAAACATTTTACTTGTCCATAGGTAACCATTGAGATAAAATTTGTTTGTCCAAGCACATTTTCCCTTGTCCGAACAAATGGACAAGTGCTTATTTCTAACGCTGTCTGCTGAGTGTCTTTACATTATATCAAACAAGAGAAGTAACCATTAGCCAATTATATAATGTGGTCAGAGCTTCTAGATTATGATAGTCCCACACCCATGGCTATTGATGTTAAATGATGGGCTAGTAAATTACTGTTGCCATGCCCGATGGCTAATGAAAAAAAAAGGTGTCAAATCTTACAGTTAAGTCTGTTTTGTAAATATGAATATCCTGCCCAACCCCACCCCATAATGTTAGTGTTTTTAAGCTGTATCTTTATTTTTAGGTGACATATATTAAATGTTTACTATTATTTAGTAACTTAACTTAAAGTAAACTTAAAGTAAAGTAGGGCTAGTGCATTGGTAATCATGGCTAGTAAATTTTTTAAATCACTGATTCCATGGTTAGTGGATTTTATACAAATTCTAGAAGCCCTAGTAGAGTGTTGGATAGATGGAAAACATCCTATTATTAGTATTGATCAATGGTAGAAATAAGCAGAATTTGTTATTGTTACAAATACATCTGCCAATATTTTCATTTGTCAGAATACCTGGTATGTTTGTTTTAAGTACAAGGATGATGTTTTTGATGGCTTAAAATGAAACTGCATTGAACATTTCCACTTTTCCACAGGACAACCACCAAGGTACATTTTGTGTATCTGAACAGATTTTCACTTAACAGGACAAATGGACAAGTGCTTATTTCGAACGCTGTTAATTGTTTGTTGTATTTTGTTTTCCAGTGCACGACCAGGCCGCCCCCCAAAGAGAAGTCCTTCAATCCACGCCAGTCCAGAGACAATCGAGAAACTGAAGAAGAGTCGACTGGATGGCACGGAATATCAGTTCGATCCAAGGCTTTATGGTTGGTAGTAAACTTAGTACTTTTTAGTTTTTACTAATCAAGCTTTTGTCAAAGGACTGTTTGTAGATCCAGTGTCTTCTCTTGAAGACTTGTGTGCAAGGTCCCTTTAATTTGGTTCTTTTTAGGACTATCTGCATTGGTGGATCAAGAACAGGTAACAGGGCTTGTGCCAGCCCTGAACATGGATGCCAAATCATGCCATTGTATTGCATTTTGATGTGCTGTGGTTGATATAGTCAGTTCAAAAAGAGAAACAAGTGCATGATCATGTAATGATTGTGTAATTTATATCATTGATTTTCTATTGCTGAAATTATTGTCCTATCTTGTCCATTGTATTACATTTGCTCATTGTATTCCACCTTGTATGGGTACTCGAGTCCTGTGAACGGACTCAAGTTCTGTGAACTTGTGGAGACCCTAATGTCATTCATGTTTTCTTTTAAGAATCGACTGGGATTATTTCATTAAGGATTTTTTCTACTTTACTGCTGTTATATTTGAAGTCATTGTTATCTGTGTTCGTAAGAGATTTGTGTCTTTCTCGAAAAATATTTAGTTCTTAAAATTCTCCACTAGCATTCAGTTCTTATAATTAGACATGTAGTTTACTTTTCTCTTAATATTTTGGTATCAAAAAGCTTAAAAGTGGGAGATCCAAAGAAAATTATAATTACTAAGTGTATTCATAAAGGTGCAGACCCTGGAGTCGGCCTCATCTACAAACCTGCAACACACATTTTAATAAGGTTATAATAGAGAGAAGCTAAAGTCTGTGATGGGAAATACTGTCTTAAAAATAACTAGAGCTTGTCTCGATAACCATTACTTCTCAGACGAATGTGCATTTTTAGAATTATGAAAATTACATTTTGGGCTATTGCAATAACCTGGATGATCAGAGCCACTAAGTGTATGAAAATTAATATTCTAAATAATAAAATGTATGTACTTCTACTTTAATTATGAAAAACAGCTTTAATAGTGAAAAATATGTTGTAGTGTTTAAAACCTAGGGTCTGTCACTTTAAGACAGATGGCTTCTGGCTTAATACAGATGACACCATACAATAATGATTATATGATTTAGAATAGGAAAATTATATTTTCAGAGAACTGGCTGCATTACGGTAATGCAGGTCACTGTCTACTAAGTCCGATTGTTTGGCAGAATTGCTGGGGTGTTGTTAAACATTCAATCATTCATTCATTCATTTGGAAGAATAAGAAAATAAGTATCTTTAGACAGGTGGCTGCTTAAAACAAGTCATACAATACTGCATTAGATGTAGGGGATAGAAATATGGTCTCTTAAAGCAGGTGGCTGGTTTATACAGATCAAACTGTACAGTATTAAATGATTCAGGAGAATAGATATGTTAGTCTCTTAAGAAAGTGGCCTGTTAAAACAGGTCACACTTTACTGTATTAGATGATTTAGAAGAACAGGAAAAAGTTTTTTAAGACAGGTGGCTGGATAAATGGGTGACCACTTGAAACATTTAACTTTGATATATTCTAGTATATAAAAGTTCTCGACAAGGCCACTTACATTAAATTTAAGGACAAATGACACTGGGAAATGTTTTCCTGTATGTACACCAGTCAGATTACAGAGTACCTGGTGTTATAGCGATATATTTCAAAATGAAAGTTTTAATTGATATGAAAAACAGATTTCCAACAGCTTTCCTTTGATGATGTGAGCAGATTGGAATGACAACTGCACTCGGTGTCACCCGTGTTAATCAGTTTAACTTGCAGCAGTCCGCGTGGAAAACATATTACAATTGATCCTCTCTTTCAGCAAAGCAAAAATCGAGATGCGAAGCATGTTATTTTGAAAGTGCTTGAAAGGGGCAATTTTAGTTTGAAGTGTTACACATCTGTGTTTACATGCTTCATATAAATCAGCTTGTGTTTCGCCAGATGTAGAGAAACAGAGAAGGTATAGGGCCTCTCTGACATTAAAATCATTGCCGGCTAATGCCGTCAGATTATTGTTAAAGAGGTTCCAAATCAGCCTGTTTCCTTCTGTTATTTTTATACCTGACTGTAGCATAGGTTTCTGACATGGACGACCACAATTTACAATATCTCCAAATCAATCAATCATCAACAGAGATTTGGAGCCATTTGGATTTGGTCATTTGTCATTTCACAGGAAGAAATCCATAATGCCCTGTCCATAAATGGATGATAATTATGATTTCAGAAACCAGATTGTTGCAGAAACAAAGCCTATTGAATAGATGTCCATTTCACAAATAACAGCACATGTTGCTTACATTTCATCTTGTGCTGATTTCACTCGAGTGATGAATTTCTGCTGAGCATGAGGAGTGAATGCTCAAGAAGGCATTGAGAAAGGTTTTTGTATTGTATTACGACAGGCGCCTTGCTTATTGCACACAACGCTGTTTCCTTTTTCCGGTCATGTGTATTTGTCACTAAAAGCAACTGTAAAATGTCAGACGACATAAAGACCGAAACAAATAATATTGTATTTCAGTCCATCAGCAAAGACGCTTGTATTTCATATTGTCATTTATCATGTAATGGGTATTGATGTAATGAAGGCTTCCAATAAAATCTTACAGAGCTTGATACAAGATCAAAATGAGGCAAAGAAAATAAATGGTGGAGTTTCCAATAATGCTTTATAATTCTTTGTTAAGAAAAAGTTTGCACTTGGTTCAGTTTAAAAAAGAAAGAAATGTTTTTTAAAATGTCATTAGTTTACAGTACATTAACAAGAATAATTGAGTCATGTGTCGTGTGTATGGGTAATTTTTGGCATGCTGGCATTAGGGAATTGTTCAAGCATGCCTGCTATAGGCAAACCTGTGACTTAACCAGACAGTTCTGTTCAAGATAGAAATAAACTCATGTCAACAATTTGCAGTTATTTTCTGTTAATACTTTCATAGCATATGGTTAAAACTATTTTAATCTGGTTATATATAAATATTAAATTATTATTAATAATAGACCTATACATTTTTTTATTTTTTTATTTTATTTTTAATGACGCACTCAAAACATTAGAATTACGGTTATATTGGCGTCGGACATATGGTTATGTCAAGAAAAAACCCCAGTGGTTAGCTGACGGGGATCGATCCTAGACCGACCGCGCATCAGGCAGGCACTGTACCACTGGGCTATGCTGCCCGCTAATAGACCTATCATACCATTATATAGAGAGCTATAAAATGTAACAAATATTAATAATATTTAGTGCATAAATAATTAAATAATTATATTAAATGGTAGGATAATTAAATAATAGAAATTGTCCTTCCAGAGTATGAATTTAAAAAATAAATAAATTTTGTGTTGAAATTTGGAATGAGATAGTTTGCAAATAAAAGAAAACTATTTTATCAATATCTATAAATAAATAACTCTAATTTAGATTATGCGAAGCCATTTAAGATATTTATAATAAAAGTAATATCTTTGTTTGAAACCACAAGTTTAAAATCTCAACGTTTTGTCAACTAAATGTTGACATCATCAGGAATAAATTAAGATATTACAACGATATGAACTGACATGCTATGGTGACCCTACTGGAACTAGTCTCGAGTGATTGACAGGGAGCAACAGTGATAGCTTCCCTTAAATGGCAAGGTCGGATCATGTTCTAATTAACACATATTATATGTTTGTGTATAATCCATCCATGTTATAATAGTTGCCATAACTTAAATATTTTTTCAGCCCAACGTAATTCTTCCTTTTTTAGTTTAACACTTAAAACAGGACCATATATAAAAAAAAAAGAAAAAAAAAAGGTAAAAAAAAAAAAAAAAAAATCCAAAACCATATCATATTGGGTCCACATTTAAAAAAAAAGTTAGATTTTTTTTAAAAATAGAAATGCACTCTCTTTACATCCCTCAATATGAAATCTTGCAACTGTGTCTCTAAAAATAAAATTAGGTTGCCAACCAACTCAGTATTAAAATATGGATTCAGTTTGTTGCAATAAACCATAGAACTCTGTGATTTCAGTCTATTTTTATTGCATTAAAATGATTAGATTTTGTTTTAATTTTTTTAAATCTTTAAATGTTTACAAAATCAATAATTACATACTAACAACAAACAAATATCTATTTTGTTTTATTTATCTTGATATACTGGCATCTTGTAACTAACAGTATATTCCCACTTAAATTAAGAAAATTTGTCTCTTTTTTTAATTGCATGTTTGAAATTTGTTTGAAGCTTAAATGGACATCAACATTGTTTAATCAAAGCATCTAAAAATAATGTGAATAGCTGCAGTATTTGTGGGACTTTAACCCTTTTAGAAATAAAACTATATCTTAGGTGTTTTATTGATTTAATAATAGTTACTTTAAAGAAAAAATCATATAAAGAAAAACAAAAGATCTTTTAAATAAAAGCTTGTATCATCTCCGATATGCCTGAGCAATATTTTTATTGTTTCTAGTTGTTGGTTTTTTTCTGATGTATTGTTCATTATTCGTTTGTGTTTTATTAAACACCTGAGTAAATTATTTCACTTAATGACTTTGCCCCTAAGCCAAGGATATGCCAAGACGACTGAAGAGATTTGTCTTTGGAGTCGGGACACAATTTCCCCTCTTCACCATCTCGCCCATCGAGTAAAAATTCATGTTTCCATTTCGAGTGTTTACCCAGGCAATGCTAAATAAGATTTTAAATAGCGCACAGTCATTCTTGATAAAACATCGCTTTTGTTCCGACAAGAAATCTTCCTCGCTTTTCAATGCAGTCCAGTTGAAATGAAACCAAATACGTGTTGATTGTTCAACATCTATTTCTCTTGTCTGGCATAAAGCATTCCTTGCCGTTTGTAGTGGTCATAACAGGAAGATGATAATGGCTATAGCTGATCTGTAGGGTTTCTTTTTCTTGGCCTGTTGGTTTTCTTAGCAATGGAGAGTGGGAACGGAGTTTTCTATTTCTGATCAATGCAGGCCTTGACGTGCTGCAATTTTCTTGAAGCACAATACGATTGTAAAACCCAAACAAAAGCTTTCTTTAAGACAGTTCAAAGTGCTCTTCTGGTGAGGAAAAATTCAATAAGTGTGACAGAATGATTGGTACAGTTGCAAACGTCCATGAATTTGTCAAACTTGTCCCATCGAATGGATTACATGCAGTTCATCAAATGGAAAGTTAATACCATCAGCATTGACGATGAAAGAACCTGAAGCAGATGGTATAATTTGTTAAGAAATAGAGATTGATGTGTAATGTGCTTTTTTTATTTTACCAGCTGATCTCTCATTGCCTTTAAAACAATATCACCCAAGTCCACCTGAACAAGATTTTCTGATTCAATCAATGCACAATATTACCTGGATGATAAAACCTTTCTACAGATTGTGGATAAGGAGGCCCTGTTTAGGTTTAATTAATGGGTAGAGTTTTGCAATGAAAATGGTTGAAGTGCTTTTTGCAACAGCTGGTACATGTCACAAAACTGAACTTGTGTCATGGCCTTGTGTGTGTTATCTAAAGACATTCCATTAGCAAAAAATTGAATTTAAAGATCGGTACTTTTCTTGGTAATTTCTATATACCAAGATGAGGAATCTTTTTAAAAACAATTTTATTTATTGTTAAGAATTATAACATAATGAATAATTAAAAATAACTATAGCAGGGTACGAACTTGGGATTCTTTTTTTACTCGCCAATGCAACTTCTGAAAACCTGTCTGTCTCTCTGCAAATCATAGCGTAGCGAAATGCGACAATTTATTCCGATTGTGACTAAAGATAGACATGTCCGAGGTGTTCCGATTGAGCCTACGAATTTTACGTGGCCAACTGGTCGAGACATTCCGAATGGTTTTGGAGCGTCCGATAGACTGGGGAAGTGGTCGCTATTATATCCTATATGGGTTTGATAGTGCAGTAACAGTAACAGGAAACCAGTTGAAAACAATAAATAAAAATTAAATTTCCTGATCAACTAGTAATTTGCATTTTATACCTAACATAATACGCGGAAATTTTGGGTCGCCAGGCGGGCGACACGTGATAAGGTTTTGACTTGCCCGACGCCATTTTGACTTGCCACGGGCGACTGGGCGACCCTTAACTGCGTACCCTGCGATAGGGTATATTTTTCACATATAGTTTTAAGGATGTGAGTTAACTTACTGGCAGAATGTTTACCTGTAATAAATCATAAGATTAAATTCACTTGGTGGATCCAATGGACTTCCACTGTTATTGATTATCATACAGTACTTGACAACTGCTATACCAATACCCATAGTATGTGCTATCCTGTGGGAGAATGCACATACAAGTATTTTGATGCAGTTTGGGAATATCCTGTGTGGTTTTATATATTTGGCACCAAAAGGTCTTAGTTTAAAACATGATCAACAGTAGATGAACATTACTTCATTTCTTTTCACTGAATAGTCACTGGTTTTGAGGGGTTTTAAATTTTTTGTTTATGGTACTTGTAAGACAGAATACCCCAGTTGTTGGTTTTGACAGGTTGTTCAGATCAAGGAAGATAAGCTAAAAACCAATCTCTACAACAAAAAAGAGGTAAAGTAATAAGCATTTTGTACAACATCATTATCATTCTGAAAATATCCATATTTACAACAATTCATATCAGAATGACAGGTTTTTTTTAACATAAAAACACATTAATTAAAAAATAATAATAATATGAACAATAATTGAATTAAAACATAAATGACTCGTAAATATCCAGTCCATTCAGCTGATTGTTTTTGGGTTTGTTATCGTTCCAACCAGTGCATCACAACTGGTCAAAGGCCGTGGTATGTGTTTTCCTGTTTGTGGGAAAGTGCATATAAAAGATCCCTTGCTGCATTAGAAAAAATGTAGCGGGTTTCTTCTAATGACTAGGAGTCAGAATTATCAAATGTTTGACATCCAATAACCGATGATTAATTAATCAATGTGCACAAGTGGTGTCGTTAAATAAAACAATATTTTGTTCCTGAAAACCCAAGACTTAGAAATCAGTAATTAATGCATGTTATGATAATTAATGAGACAAATATTCAAAACTAATTAATCATCTTAAAGTAATTAATATAATTATCAGTTCAATACATCTGTATCATTATTATATTTATATAAATTCAGTCTATGTTTTTATTGTAAGTTATGTGGTGGGAGGAAGGGGCATCAGTTTCTTTTATTTTGATCTGGTGGATCTACTTGACTAATTGTGGTGTAAAACATTTATATATACAGTCTGATAACCAACTAACCCACTGTCATGGACACACAGTCAAGGTAGCTGAGGTGTGTGCCCAGGACAGCGTGCTTGAACCTTAATTGAATATAAGCACGAAAATAACTTGAAATGAAAAATAAAATGATAACTGCATATTGCTAGCAAGTTTATTTTTGCATAATATACAAATGGATTGTGCACATTTTCAATTGTCGGGAGGCTCACACTGGAATAGATTTTTTTTTAGCCAATTTTCAAATATACTGGGTAGTATAGTATTTCCTTGAAAATTATTAAAATGTGGTTAATTTAAAGGGAGATTCTTAAATTTGCTGCAATTTTGAAGATGTCGACTAACAGAGACTTTTTGACAACTGTAATTACATATCAAATATATTTTTCTTCATAAAATATTAGAGGCTGTATATTAAACGTGTTTCTGATTGTTCTAATATTTTTACTGGGTTACATATCATTTTATTTCCTTATAAAGGTTTTTTTCACACATACAAAATTATTTGAAGACAAAATCCAGTTTGGCCTTCTTACAAATATTAAGACGACCAGAAACACATTCAATATACAGATACTGATCTAAATAAAAAATATATATTTCATATGAAAGTTTAATCATAGAAATATTTTATTAGTCAAAAACATCTTACAATGCAGCAAACTCAGGAATGTCCTTTTAAGGAATATTGTATTATATAGCCAAAGACTATAATGTTTTAGAACACTTAATTGTGTAAACATTAGCAATTGGCTAATTTGGCAATGTACAGGGTGAGCCGTGAATTGTTACAAAGCTCAGTGGTACAGTGCTCACTCGATGCATGGTCGGTCTGGGATCGATCCCCGTCGGTGGGCCCATTGGGCTATTTCTCGTCACAGCCAGTGGACCACAACTGGTATATCAAAGGCTGTGGTATGTGCTATCCTGTCTGTGGGATGGTGCATATAAAAGATCCCTTGCTGCTAATCGGAAAGAGTAGCCCATGAAGTGGCGACAGCGGGTTTCCTCTCTTAATATCTGTGTGGTCCTTAACCATATGTCTGACGCCAAATAACCGTAATTAAAATGTGTTGAGTGCGTCGTTAAATAAAACATTTCTTTCTTTCTTTCTGTCTTGTTACAAAGCTAACTGAGATGTAAAGTGGCATGTTTTGACCATACAAGGCCTCCTGGACAAAGATCATCTCCCAGGTGTAGTTGACAAAACTGTGAATCGTGGCACACAACAGAAGTGGGAAGTACACCCAATATTGCTGTATAAATGCATCAATTATTTCTTGTTTTCTCATTTCGATATGAATGACGGAATTGAGAAGAAAATAAGATAATGCTAAAAGGTTTAAAGGCTGTTCCAAGGCTGTAGCTATTTGTGTTCCTCGGTGCATCAGCTTTATAATGATTATGATTTATTTGTTATGATAAATCAATAGAACTCATGCTTATTGCACAGATTCAAGGAATCCATTGTATTACCGATTGTGTATTCTTCACCCTTTTTTATACCCCAGGAACCATATAATTATTTGTCCATTTGGAGATTTCAGAGTCATTTGTTTTAATTTTCTTTATATAGTAATTAGTGTGTTTGTAACAAATGTTGGGAAATGTTCACAGTGGTACTTAGAATAAACAGATTGTTAGGGTAACTACTGGGTCTCAGCTGACAGAAACAGTGCTATTCTTCACATAATGGACACGTGTGGATCTGGGGCATTATAATGGTAATGAAATGCATTATCAGTAACTCAATGAAAGAAGTATATAAAGTCTGTTCAACAGTTACATAATGTTGCAGCAGTCTTTGCCAGGAAAATATGAGTGATCACTCAAGGCTTCTTAAAAATGAGTGATTTTTAAAAATTTACTAGCCATGATTAAATATTCACTAGCCCTACTTTAAGTTAATAC
>JAECMU010018237.1:0-10031 GCA_016106625.1 Dracogyra subfuscus
GACACACACAACACATTTTTTATATTTACGGTTATATGGTGTCGGACCACACAGATATTGAGGGAGGAAACCCGATGTCACCACTTCAAGGGCTACTCTTTTTCCATTAGTAGCAAGGGATATTTTATATGAACCATCCCATAGACAGGATAACACATACCACAGCCGTTGCTGTACCGGTCGTGGTGCACTACCTGGAGCGAGAAATAGCCTGATGCGCCCAGTGACGGGGATCGATCCAAAACAGACCGCGCATCAAGCGAGTGCTTTACCACTGGGTTACGTCTCGCCTCCTGTACCTAGAGATCATAAAATGTCATTACATTTATTTGGATGGACCTTCAGTGGGTGGGTAGGAAGATGGAGAACACAGAATTAGACCTATACTGTGAATATTAAAAAGATATTCAAAAAACAAACAAAAAATTAATCAAACTAAGAATACAGTAAAGTACTCTTATAACGAACTGCAAGGGACCAGGACCATCGGTTCGTTATAGCAGTAGTTTGTTGTAAACATTTACAGAAGTTAGCCGTTTTTATTCAGGAAGTTGGCCATTTGGGATTTTTTCAAATTTGAATACCATAAACACAAGAATTAGTGGGGTGGGTTTTTTAATGTTTCATTTACCAATAGAAGAAAATATACAAATAAATACAGTATGTTGAATCAAATGAGTGTTCAGTCAGTCGCGCTTTGAAACAGAATTGCTTATTTTCGTTTGCTTAGTGAGTGTTAGTCTCATAGCCTCCATTGATGTAGCGATGTCGGCAATCGAATGAAACAGGCAAAGCTACATCAACTTTACTTTGGAAAACAGTGTTATTGTGTCCGTCATGATTGCACATCTACCGAATACCGTTCAACCTTTCATAACATTTGTGTTACCTACCTTCAAAACAAAATATCTGGTTATTTAACACTAATTACAAAGACTGTATAGGGAGTTTCATGTGTCAGTTGTATTGTTGGATACCGGCACACAATAGGAGTGAAGTGAGAACAGACAGTTAATTGCTCACTGTATTAATCCTTTAATTGATACCAATCTACTATGTAATGACTGATCTTATTAGATACAAAACAATGATGATCGGTTCACTGTATATGCACTAATTTACACTGAAATGCACAATTTTGATCACAAAATTGGTTCATTTTAACAGTTAATTCGCTATACATAGTTCGTTCTATACATTAAAATGTATTACTAATATATATAGGGGAGAAAATCAGGACTTTACAATCAGTTCGTTCTAACCGGTAGTTTGTTATAAGCGTGTTCGTTCTAAAAGTACTTTACTGTACATCAATTACAGGACTACCTCTGGGTGAACACAAAGTTTTGGCAAATTATCTATTACACTTAAAAAATTGCAGAAAAGCCAGTTATGTTATATATAATAAAATGTAGTGAAATTATTTTACCCACTCAAAATACAACTCGCCAGTTGTTTTTAAAGTTTGCATCTGGTGAATTTGGCGAATGCCAGAGCTAGCCGTGAATTTGAAAGGGTTTTTTTTTTTTTTTTTAAAGTACGGTAACTCAACCTGAAACTTTTTAAACTTAACAACTGGACAGTGACTTAAGAAATACATAAGTCAAAGGTTACCTGTATTAAGTCTGGTTTATGTTCGAGAATGGAGAGTGCCACTGCTGCTGATTCAAGGGTTGACAGAGCGCTGTCTGTGGGTTGAGTTCTGATCACATATTTACTTCGTTCACTGCACTTTATTTGAACCTGAAAAAAATACATCCCAATCTTTAAACAAAACAAATGGAGTACTAGTGCTTGTACTTTAGAATTAGTAACACTGTGTGTACAATACAGGTGTCAACCACACCATGCAGATCTAAAATAAAATGTGAAACGGCTGCTTCATTCACAAGTCCAGTTTTGCATAACTTTTTTCTCCCACAAATTAAATTCAGAATATCATTTACATTGATGGGTTACACAAACAAAACAGATATAGGTTACATGTGTTTATGATTGTGTAATCAAAAAAAAGGAAAATGCTTTCTTTAATGATGCACTCAACGCATTTTATTTACGGTTATATGACATCGGACATATGGTTAAGAACCACACAGATGATAAGAAAGGATACCTGCTGTCACCATTTCATTGGCTACTCTTTTCAATTAGCAGCAAGTTATCTTTTATATGCACCATCCTATAGACAGGATAGCACATACCTCAGCCTTTGATGTACCAGTCGTGGTGCACTGGCTGGATCGAGAAATAACTTAATGGGCACACTGATAAGAATAGATCCCAAACCGACCACGTATCAAGCAGGCACTTTACCACTGGGCTATATCTCGTCTCTAATAAAACAGAAATACTGTGAATGAGGAAACGTTAGCAAGCGTAAAATCTTAGCAAATTTAGTGAGACCAAATTTAGCAATAACCGTACAAGACGCTAATATTTCATGATGCCAGATATAAAGAGATTTTATTTACAATAGACTGTATTTGAAAACATATGTGACAGTTTTGTTAGTGAAGTGATAACATCAAATTGATAAAAAGTCCAATATTCAGTCAGTCCTACCTAAGTTCCTTTTTTTTTTTTCATATGATAACCTCGCTAAAGTTTCATGTTGCCAATATCTATGTTACTTATTTCGATTCCGTTAAATTTTAAGAATGCTAATATTTTATGAGTTACAGTAATTAAGTTACGTAACTTTTTAACATGCTCATATACCAAAGAGGTTTTGAGCATGTAGTAACTAAGTGGGTTTTTTTTTTACAGACAAGATAACATACGCAATGGTCTTTAACATACCAGCAAACATTTTTTTTTATATCAAGTCACCTTTCGTGGAAGCTTCATGACCGGGTTTTGTTGATACATTCCTTTAGCTTGAGCCCAGGTTCCGTCGAGTAGCACCAGATTGTACGTATGTCCGTCTGTAGCGATGTCGTTGATGTCGATGGCGTCTGGCCCAGGGTACAGCAGCAGTGTGTTTGGAGACTTCATAACTTCATCTAGTAAAGGAAACCTAAAACGAAGTTCAAAACATACAAGAATTCTGCAGAATTATATGTATCACCTACTAATAGTAGTACTATACACCTTTTTAGTACACTACAATGAACATTTAAATTTCACCAACATAGGACTTACAGTTTGTGTGAAACTGATGTAAATGTGAAACTTTGGTTTTAAAAGGTGAAACAATCACTGTGTTTAATATTCAAAGATTCTCTATTCACAAAACAGGGATGGGACGTAGCCCAGTGGTAAAGCGTCCGCTTGATGTGTGATCGGTTTGGGATTGATCCCCATCAGTGGGCCCATTTGGCTATTTCTCGTCCCAGCCAGTGCACCACAACTGGTACATCAAAGGCTGTGGTATGGGCTATCCTGTCTATGGGATGGTGCAATTAAAAGACCACTTGCTGCTAATTGAAAAGAGTAGCCCATGAGTGGCGACATTGGGTTTCCTCCCTCAATATCTGTGTGGTCCTCCTTAACCACAGGTCTGATGCCATAAATAAAATGTGTTGAGTGCATTGTTAAATAAAACATTTTCATTCCTTTCCTATTAAACCAAACGAGGAGTATATATTTAACAGCACCTCAGAACATTTAAACCATAGCAGGTTTGCTGCTTAGGGCAAAAAGACACTAGACCTTTGAGGCATGGTGCTGCGTCATGCTATAAAACACGCTTGGGAAAACACTATCTATTTTCAAGGCTTTTGTGACTTTCGGAAAAAGATCTTACCGGCTGACTGGAAACTTCTTTCCCTTGATAATGTGACACTTCCCCTCTGGAAGACTGTGATAGAGCATAGGAGCCGTCTTCAGGCAGCGAGACTCCTGTAGGAGAGAAGAGACGAGACAAAATAATAAATTGTTTTAACGACACCACTAAAACATAGTGACTAATTAATCATCGCATTGCCCGATATTGCAGCCTGCAAAGAACAAAGAACAGCCCAATTTTTAGACCCAGCAAGTGAATAGGAAAATATTTTTTCCAAGAAACTGATTCATATACATTTCTCTCATCTGCTAGTTTAATTATATAATGCTCTAAAACACATCGCAGAATTATTCCTTTTTTCCATTAATTAATAAAAACAGACACATGCTTTGGACCAACAAGAATGACAGAAGTTCAAGTGGGACTGGCAAACATTGAGAATCGGTCCCAGACCGGGGACACAGTGTTTTTTCCCAACCCTGACCAGAGATACTCATTTTTCAAGCAATGTCCCAAACCCTACTGTTACTCCATGCTGTCTTAATATTCTTATTTACAGTTATTTTGGCCCACTATCCAAGAAACATAACAGCAGATCATCTTTTACTTCCTATTTCAAGCCCGGTTTCGGCTCTTGTAAGTGAAATATTATTGGACTGATTCAAATATCCATATAGTTGATTGGCTAAAACAAATTCCATCCAAATAGTTGATTGGCTGAAACAAAGTCCATCCATATAGTTGATTAGCTAAAACAAATTCCATCCAAATAACTGATTGGCTGAAACAAATTCCATAATAATACCTGGAGGCCAGGTTAAAGTGAAAAGACATTTTTAATAGTTTAGGTTTTTTAATATTGTTAACTTCAATGTAATATATGGAAATAAAGATTTGAATTGGTGTGGTCAAAACAAAACATACATATTTATTTAAGCATTAGGAGGTAAAAAATAGTTTTTGACATGAGAAATTTAATTGTGTTACAAGGAATGACATTATGAATCTTGTTTGATGTTATACTGCGAAAAGGTTTCTTATACAGATTGGTTGTACAACATTAAATTTCTGTATGAATAATTAGGAATAAATATGATTTTGTTTAAAGGATTACAAGATACAAATAACAACAAGCTAATGCTATAGGATACTGGCTTTATCCCATTCAGAAGGCAGGATGTTACCCAGTAGGAAAATGTTCTCTTGATGTGCAGTCAGTCTAAGATCGATCCCCATCGGTGGGCTTATTGGGCTAAAACATTTTTGCGCTAGCAAGTGCACCATGCTAGTGAACCATGACTGGTATATCAAAAGATGTGGTATGTGCTATTCTGTCTGTGGGATGGTGCATATAAAAGATCCCTTGCTACTAATGGCAAAATGTAGTGAGTTTGTCTCTATGACTGTCGAAATGATCATATGTTTGACATCCAACAGCTGATGATGAATAAATCAATGTGCTCTAGTGGTGTCATTAAAAAAACCATTATTCCATTCAGGACAAATTCCAACCCCTGCAAAAAAGACCCAATTACCAGAACAGAACAGAACTTTACACTCAGGCTGTTATGCAACAGGGTAAGAAGAACCTACATATTCTGATTCTGACAAGATGGTTTACAGGAGTGTACAAATAATAGGAATACATACCAATTGCTATGGAATATTGCTGGGGTTTAATGGGCGAATTCCGCTTGGCAAGACTCGATAACTACACCATGCTTACCTTCACAGCATAAAGCCAATAAACTTCATCATTAACCTGTTATTCTCTATAAAACAAGATACTAGTACCTCAAATGGATGTTGAAGGATATAAACAGTAGTTTCTGTGGCAACTGGAGCATGGGGTAGATAAGGACACCAGCACACTGTTGCAGGTCGCCTGTAAATATACCTTTTAAAAATTTAAAACAGAACTCAACATGCATCCTTCTACATTCTGACATTGTGTTCTGCACATTGATACCCAATACGTATTTAACACAGGATTCTATTTCTAACATTTGACTTCACACCTATGTCTTTGACTTTGGGAATTTTAGCGTTGTTTGAATTTAAAAAATTGGGGAGAAGAGGAATTTTCAGTTCCATTAAAACAAATTGTTTAGTAAGCCTCGTTAGAATTGAAAAGAGTAATACTACACATATATATTTGTACTTGTATTTATTCAAATTAATATCTAGTCTTATGTATTGTTTTCAAAATATGCCCGTATATAATTAAAAAAATATATAATTATTTACATTGATTGGAAATTTTGTACTCCCAGATTGGAAATAAAAAACATCATAGCTTTTGAAGAATGATGGGGAATGATGCCGATTATCGGAGTCTAGAAATAGGGGTGATAAAACACTGTAACCAGAACATTATGGACAGGTGTCTTCCTGTAATATGTTTATTAGCGGTTACTATGTAAAATATGTATTATCTGTGAACTCGAAAATGATGTTGAAATGTAATGGTATTTAGTATCAAACTTAGAATTTGTGGTAGTTATCCATTCCATGTTTTTGCAAATTAGATTTTCTGGTGACAAATGTATAAATATCTGTCTAGCTCTTGAAATGCAGAGTACTCGGGCACAATTTATGTTTTTTCAATCAGTGTTATGCTGGTCAAGATACTTTAATATTTGCACAATCTATGGTTTGCACACTCACACAACAACACACCCACCACGACACACACACCCACCACAACTCACACCAGAAAATGTTTTGGTTTAGCACATTTTCAGATATACACAGTAGTGCCTTGAAATTTATTAAAATGTGGTTAATTTAATGAATATTTGATCAACAAAAGACTAAATGTGAGCTCTGACACACAAACATGTACGTATTTCATACTATTTATATAAAAATACAAGTAGGTGCCATCTGGGTTCTAGAGGGAAAGTTAAGTTAAGAGGGCTGGGTCATAATTATTTTTTAATTTTTTTTGAAAATAAATATTTATGGCCCTCACCCTAATACTAGGTTACTAAGTTTGAGTGACAGTGTCTTGCATTAACAGGCGAAAGCGATAGTTTCATTCATTTTTCATTTGTGCATTGAATTTATGACATCACTTTCAAATTCAGGTATTCTAAAAACGAAAAGGGTTACCTAAATTTGTTTCTGTGTACCGCATAAATGGTTTATGCAAATTTTGAATTCTCATAAGCCTAAACTGAATATATCTGTCTCTGTAAACCTTTATTTCATGTTTTATATTTATTTTTTAATGATTTGTCTGTTTTATATTATTATCTATGTTCTATGGCTCTTACAGAGACAGAACACAGTCTATGTTAAATGTGGGTGGCTGCATGATTTTTGTTTACCCATTGTTGTGAATTTCACCCCCACCAAAAAAACTAATTCATTCGTTAATCATTTTTCCCATGGTTCGTACAGACAAGGACTCATAAAATTCAAGCACGTTTCAAGCACTTTTCAAGGAACTACCTTATGTTTTCAAGGACCATAAATACAAACCGTAACCAGCCTTTTCGAACAATGTTTTTAATAGAAAATGTATGTTTATATGGATACTAGTCATTTCGTACCATAGCCATTTCGTACCTACGTTTTACCATCATTTTGTATCATAGTGGTTTCATACTCTGTATCTTACTTTTGTCATGTTACGCCACTTTTTATTTTTATTGTTGACAAATAAACGTTGACCTGTAAACATACCTTGTAAAGTGAGCAAAGGTTTAAATGAACATATGTATATTACCCCTGATGATCATTTCATATGAGCCCAATGTTTATTTTTAAATCAGTAATTTGACATTTTACTATCTATCAATGAACTAACTCTGCACAATAAATGACTGAGGTACGAAATGACCAAACTGACATGGTACGAAATGCCCATGGTACGAAATGACTTCGGATATGAAATTTTAACATTGGGTACGAAATGACTATGGTACGAATTAACTGGTTACCGTTTATATAGAGAGTATACTCTTTATATAAACAGTAACCAGTTAATTCGTATGGTATACTCACCATTTGCAGATAATGTCACGTTTAACATGTTTAGCATTGTAAGCTTCACAAATGTCCTTTTCTAGTTGGCCAGAATTTAAAGTTTTCCAGTACTTCAGGCTTAATCATGTTAATCTAATGTAGGCCTAAGTATCGTAACGTCACACGTTTCCGATCGACACGCGTTTCTGATCGTTCATTTGTAACTGCAATAGTGCGAGCACTGACGTCACCACAAGAACGAAAACAACTGTTTTCGTTCCGAGAGAAAAATGTTGCGTGGTAAATTATTAAATACTTACAATTTTTTATTTATATTTTAATCATATATTTCGCTTAAACGATCGAAAACACGTGACACTAGGATATACTGTCAACCTCCAGTAATGATTTGAATGCGCTCTGCTCATGGCGCCAATGTTAATATCTTTGCGACAACAAGATCACACAGCCTTTGACACATCCTTACTCTCTCTGATCCACACATATTTTCGACACGTTTTGTTAAAAACACCCTTTCCACTAGGCATGTATAAATTTGAACATATGTGCTTGCAAAAACTTCAAAATGTAAGTGATTCCGTGTTGTCTCGCCTGACTATTGTTTCCAGTTGTCAAAACGAGGCCATTACGCTCGTCAATAATCGGTAAATCTCGGCTGTCATTCGGAACATAGCATTTGTGTAGCATGGGCAGAGTACATTCAGGTCACGGAACGTCGCGAGCGCCGGAATCCAAGTGCGAACACGGAAGTAAAAAATTTATGCTAAATGTCCAGATTGTTTCATAATTTCTAGTTAAACTGACACGCTAGTCGCAGACATGAAATTCAAGCACTTTTCAAGGACTTTAACACTTTTCAAGGACTTTTCAAGCACTTTTTTCCCAAAAAGTGAAAATAAGCACTTTTCATTTCAAACTCCTAAATTCAAGCACTTTTCAAAACTGTGCGAACCATGTTTCCTCTCAATGAATCAATAAAAATCACCACACGTCTTATGTACAAATCTTAACAACACATTTTAATTTTCAGTTGAGACTTTCCTTTCAAAGCAAAACAAAATTGGGTAATTTCTGGGTTCACCCTATACATTGCCAAATTAGCCAATAGCTAATTTTTATACCAAATGGCTACACAATTTAGACTTTGGCTAATAAAACATTCCTTAAATTAACCACTGTTTAATGCTTTTCAAGGCAATACTCTAGTCTACATTTCAGAAAATTGGCTAAACCAGTTTGTTCCAGTGTGAGCCCTGAATTTTACGGACCAATCAGAAACAACTTCTGGAATTTTCCAAAAACATTAATGCCAAACATTTTGTCCCCTATGAAGTGCCATTTTGCCCATAACTATTTGTCACTTCACCACAAAATATTTGTTAGTTCACCCCTCCCCCTCTATTACTTATGTTAGGTAATAAAGATTTTGGTGGAGATTCCAACTGCCCAGAACAATCATACAACACAGAACAATCCCTTCTGATCCACAAAAAACATTCACCAAACTTCTTCTTAATTTTTGTTGTGGAATTTGCAATAACAGGTGAGAAAATCGACTGCAACCATATTGTCCATGCAGCCACCCATTTTTAACATTCTTTTACCTACATAATCATACATAGATATAAATTAATTGTTATAAATAGACAAATAATTTTAAGAAAATTAATAAAACAGACCAAAATATTCGGTCTCACATAAGAGCCCAACTTGTGTCTAAAAGTTTAAGATTTAAAAACTCACTCTCCCCAACCCCACCGTGACCATCGGACACACACAGTCGTGACAGTCACAGTGTGACAGTGTCAGTTGTGAGTTGAACAGTTAAGTGTTGAAAGTGTGTTACGTCGTTGTGAGTCAAGGAACAAATAGTTAGACTAATGGTGTACACTTACATACAACGAGTACAGACAGGTCTTTTGACAGCAACAGGTTCATTTGTTTTCGCGAAATTAAACAAAGCATTCATGAAATGTTCATCTACATGAATTTCAAAACCTGCCGGCTCATCGGAGGCGGCCATAGTGGATATTACGAAGGGAGACCACTCTCAAATAGTCTCATCACATAGTTTCTTTATACCAGACACATAAACTAAATTTATTGAAGCCAAACCAATAATGTTGTCTGGACAAGGTATATTCCTTAATCCATTAAAACGTTAAACCATTTCATTTCTTATTAGTTCTGTGGTGTATAAAATGTATTAGGAAGGAAAATATACAGTGTGAGGATGAAGCACATAAAATTGTTCAGTGGGATATTCGCTATTGTGACCATGAAATACATACAATATTGTTACCCAGGTGTT
>JAECMU010018279.1:0-10295 GCA_016106625.1 Dracogyra subfuscus
AGAGAGAGAGAGAGAGAGACCCCTCTGCTTCCCAGGCAGAACCAGGAAACACACCCCTAAAATAA
Source organism: Dracogyra subfuscus (assembly GCA_016106625.1). Lineage (NCBI taxonomy): Eukaryota > Metazoa > Mollusca > Gastropoda > Neomphalida > Peltospiridae > Dracogyra > Dracogyra subfuscus. The sequence goes on from JAECMU010018279.1 coordinate 66, forward strand.
GCAAGTGCTTTTTATTTTATTTATTTTCCAAAATTTAAAATATACATGTATTTTCAGATTATGTTTGTGTGTGTGTGTCTGTGCGTATATGTGTGTGTATGTGTGTGTCCGTGCGTGTATGTGTGTATGTGCGTGTATATGCATGTGTGTGTGTCCGTATGTGTATGGTTGTGTATGTATGTGTCTGTGTGTATGTATCCGTGCGTGTCTGCGTGTGTGTATGTGTGTGTGTGTGTATGTGTGTGTGTGTATGTGTGTGTGTGTATGTGTGTGTATGTGTATGTATATGTGTGGGTGTGTATGTGTGTAATGTATGTGTGTGTGTATGTGTATGTATATGTGTGTGTATGTGTGTGTATGTATGTGTGTAAGTGTGTGTATGTAATTAGTCTATGTTCCTCGAATATTTCCCCGTTATCCAGTCCCCCGAATATTTCAAGCATACATCCCTGCCAATTTGAACACTTTGTGTCTGTTAGTGGGGTTTTTCAATAATATTTTAACACGATCTAGAGAGACATGGAAGAAAGAGACTGCATATTCTTCCAATATGTATGTTTGTGTGTGTCAGTCTCTGTCTCTCTGTCTCTGTCTCTGTCTCTCTCTCTCTCTCTCTCTCTCTCTCTCTCTCTCTCTCTCTCTCTCTCTCTCTCTCTCTCTCTCTCTCTCTCTCTCTCTCTCTCTCTCTCTGTGTGTGTGTGTGTGTGTGTCTGTCTCTCTGCCCTCTATCGCTATCTATATATTTCTTTGTGTTTCTGTGTGTTTCTCTGTGTCTACCCGTGATTGTGCTTGTATTTATGTATGTATATGGACATATACAGTGACACCTCTCAAAACCGGACCCTCTGTAAACTGGAATCCCCTCAAAACATTACATTTTTCACGGTCCCTTTTTAAATATCTGTACAGAAGAGAACCTCTATAAACCGGATATCTCTTAAAATCAGACGTTTTTTTGGTCCTGAGAGTGTCCGGTTTAGAGGAGTTTCACTGTATATATATATATGTGTGTGTGTGTGTGCACGTGCGCGTGTGAATGACATTGTGTATGTGTATGTATATGTGTGCATTCTTGCATGTGTTGCTTTGAAAAATAACATATTTGCCTTTTCTTGCTACAAATTGAAGTATTTCATAAATATCAAATTAAAGTATTTCATAAATTTCAAATTGTAGGGAAGTTTAAATGTACATCACGTGGAACGCGCCATTCTAACGGTAAGTAAAGCATATCGTTTTATACCATTAGTATGATTTGTTGTTCAGAATAATTCATAATATATTCAAATTCCCGGAATATGCATGGAAGACACCTACGCGATTATGTGTGCACGTGAGCTGGCAGGCATTTTAGCTTTTAAATGCCAACATTATTAATCAAATTTGGGTTAATATATTAGGTGACATACAAGTATAGAAGTATCAGCTGCATAATGGTTGTACTGGACCGTAGCAAATGGGGGGTGGGGATTTAAGAAACTTAGAGAAAATTCTGTTCTTAACCGTTTAAGGAGTTTTAGACTCAGTTCCCCCNAAAAAAAAAAAAAAAAAAAAAAAAAATGAAGAGTGCAAGCAGGTTCATCAGAAACAATTATAACACAATCTGAAGTACCTTATTTTTGTTTACTACATACTTTTAGGACAATAAAATTGATAAAGAAGACAAGGTGGAAATGACTTGATTTTTTAAATGCAATTTTAAACAACATTAACTGCTTTAAAATATTGCACAATTTTGAAAAATTTTGAAAATAATACTTACACTGTAGTAAATCCATACTATTTTTATGTTTTATAAAAAGTTTAAATAAAAATATGTTATTAACAGTTATAAACTTGTAGACTACCCCATCAATGTCAATTTTGTACAAAATTAAACCAGGCGAATTCCTCGAAATAATTCAATATGAAGTTAAAACACCGCTCAAAAATTTAAAATCCAATCATATCCATATATCTTGCAACAGAAATTAACGGCCAACGAAAATATTTCTTTCAGTGTATTACAATAAATCATGTTCAAAACAGAGATAACAATACCAATATATTTACCTTTGGTTCGCTCCTAATGCCCGGCGCAGACGAGCGTTTGTTAACGCATGCGTCTGCGTTAAAAAACGCAGACTCGACGCAGACGGATGCGTCTCGTGTGCGCCTACCTGAATGCGTTCCTGCGATCCACTGACTAATTAATTTATTTATACTTTATTTTAGGAAAAATAACAAAAATTAAATGTAATTTATTAATACATTTTAAAACATAATAAACTTTATTTAAAACATTATGTACAATATACTATTACGATATAAATTTTTCTTTTTTCACAATTGTTTGTTTTAATTATTATTTATTATTAGGCATAGCACGATGAATGCAAGAATGTTTTTTAATTTCATCTGTTTAGAAATGTCATTAATTACACATGCCTAGCCTTTGTTTCAAAGACGAGCAGTTGGGAATTATTTGTATTGAAACATTTAATAATGTTAATAATGTTTAATGGCAAACTGAGTTGATGGTGCAAAATAATATCCATGTGATTTATTTTAGGATATGTGTATGCAACAATGGACATTATATTTAATTTGAAATTAATAATATGAGTAAACATGTACTGATATATAGAATACACAAATCAGTTGTATTTGTTTTTAATTCATTACATGGTGGCAACAGTTAAAATTTATAATAATTCTTATAAAGCCATGTATCATTAGTGGTGTAGTAGGATATATGGGCCATGTGTATATTGATGAATATGTTAATGACAGTAATATATAAACATAATTTTGTACCAGACATATCCAGTTGTAATGCAATTTCATTAATTGCAGCCGATTTAGAGCCCTGTCAGCTTATTCTGGAAATTTTGTTTTATACAAACACGACCTCTCTTGGTACAATTCTATCAACATGTCTTCTTGTTGTTGAGTCAACAAACTGTCATTGGGTGAGGCCATTTCGAAAGGCAAGTTACTGAACAAACAGTAATTAGTTGGTTAATGATTGGTAAATATAAAAATGTGAAAGCAACGCAGACGCAAGCAGGCGCACACGTGCGTTTTTAGACGGATGCGGCAGGAGACGGATGCGTCTGTGCGTCTAAAACCAAACATGTTTGATATTTGAAAAATCGACGCAGCGCTAAAAACGCAACGCAGAGGGGGTCGCACACGATGCGATTTTACTGCGTTCGTATGAATGCGTTTTAAAACGCAAGACGCCTGCGTTAAAAAAAAGCTCGACTGCGCCGGGCATAAAAATAAAACAGTGACGTCATGTGAAGAGAACGAAAACAAATCATAATTACGTCATACTTTTATTTACTACAAGCGTTTTTATTGAATGTCGTAAGGAGCATAGATAATTAGGTGTTTAATATTTGTGGGATTTCTTTAATAAAAACACACATCTTATAACATACTTATAACACATTTATAACACACCTTCTAACATACTTGTAACATATTTCATAACATATACTTCCAACACATCTTCTAACATACGTATAACACCTCTTATAACACCTTTTATAACGTACTTCTAGCACATTATATAATATACTTCTAACACATCTTCTAATATACTTATAGCACATGATAAATTTATAATAATACATAACATACTTTTAACACATATTATAACAAGCTTATAGTATAACACCTCTTATAACACATCTTATAACGTACTTGTAACACATTTTAAACATGCTTCTAACAAATCTTCTAACATACTTATAACATCTCTTATAACATACTTATAACACCTCTTATAACGTACTTCTAGCACTCATTTTAACATACTTCTAACACATCTTCTAACATACTTATAGCACATGATAAATTTATAATAATACATAACATACTTTTAACACATATTATAACACATAGTATAATACATCTTATAGCTTAATATAACACATATATTACACATCTTATAACACATCTTATAACATATATAACACATCATATAGCACGTAACAAATCTTATAATTAACACATCGTATAACATGTTCTTCGACTGGAAAATATGTGGCTGGTTTTACCATCTGAAGGTTTAGAATAGTTCCAGTCAAGATTCGTTGTCACAGGTTCCAGTGAACTAAATGAAATGCTATTGGCGATAAAGTTAACGTTTTAGTTAATAAACCTAGGCAGTGCACCAATACAAAGTGTGGCATTTCACAGTGAATATAGCTGCAACAAAATGAGGTTGGGGTGGGGTCATGCTTTAGGTGAACCACACATTTTGATATGGAACTTTCTTATTTAGTACAATGCAACCAACAGATGTGTTGAATTAGAATTGATGTATAACATGAATTTTTAATATGACATATGTGCACAGCAAATGCTACTTCTACCGAAAAGCAACAAAAAATATTTTATACGCAATATCCCACAAACATAACTTTGAATACAATGGCTTTTTATTGTGCCCGTACTGGTTGTGGAACAGTCGTTCGAACAGGAAACAATGACAACGTCAGTCAAGGGCAATTGATTCTATAATCAGATAACATCATCTTTCAGAAGGCGCGGGGTGTAGCCCGGTGTTAAAGTGATCGTTGATGCGCGGTCGGTCTGGGATCGATTACCGTCAGTGGGCCCATTGGGCTATTTCTCACTCCAGCCAGTGCACCACGACTGGTATATCAAAGGTTGTGGTATTTGTGGGATGTTTTATACAAAAGGTCCATTGCTACCAATGGAAACATGTAGCAAATTTACGAAATGTTTGACAACCAGTAGCCGATGATTAATAAATCAATGTTCTCTAGAGGTGTTGTTAAACAAAAGAAACAAATATCCTTAAGAAATTAATAGTGAAGGCTCACTCATCTGAAAGGGTCTGTATAGATGGAGTGAGGTGGGGTGGGGTGTTTCCCCCGTGTTCGTCTTCGAAGATAATCCGACAACACTTGAATTCGAAAGAATCACAAATCATCAATATTTACGGCGGTGTGAACACCATGTTTAGAGGCAATGTCAGTGGGGGCAACATCGTAATAAATATGGCTCAGCCTAAAAGTTTTATTGTCCCCATAAAACGACGAAGAATAATTTTAGACACTGATTCCGCCTCTGACTGAACTTGATCAAGCCCTTAAATAGGTCAGTGACGTAGACAGACCCATGTCTGACAATGACGTAGTACTCAGCAAAATGCCGCGAAAAGTTATTTTGAAAAAATTGGTTATTGTCAATTATTATATTATAATTTCATTGTTTATATATAAAACTGTTAAATTAGTATTAAATTGTTTAAATAGCTACGATCTCTGTGTCCGCTTTCAACCTAGTTTCAGAAAGCATAGGTGTGTTGATAAACCGTTTATTAGCTGAGTGACTGACATGTACATGTATTCATACGTCATAACACATTTTTACGTCCGAGCGTTGGGGTTTTGTTTATTAATCATTTAAGTGAAAAAATTTTTTAAAAATTGACAGTGATATGATAAATAGAATTCGTCACTCGTATTTTTAATATGGTAAATATCAACCTCAGTCTGTTAATACATTATTTTTATTCCTAATATATGATGTTGACGATACCGAAATACACGAGGGTAATAATCTCTTTATCATATAAGCTCAAGCTTAATACAACGTGTTTTTGTAAACTGTACACGCAACTTTAATTCCAGTCCGCCATTACTACATATTCAAATGACGTAAGAATATGTGGCGCGGTGTATTTTTGAATGGAAATAACGTCAAACTCGAATGACGTAATTTTGGATATCCTTACATCAAAATAAAGTTATGCCTAACGTTTTTGTTTTCTGAACGCTGGACAGCTTTCAGTGTCAAATTGCCATTGAAATGTTTTTATTTGATGACTATGAATGCATACGCCAATCATAGAGTGTCACCCATGTACGTTTGCTTAAACGTCAATAAACCTAGTGCCGAGACTTCGACTAATTTACAAAGTTATCAAATTCTTAAAGTATGTGATCTGAAAAATATCACATACTTTGATTGCACTGAAAATGTAAGATATTATATGATAAATATATATATATATATATGTGTGTGTGTGTGTGTGTGTGTGTGTGTGTGTGTGTGTGTGTGTGTGTGTGTGTGTGTGTGTGTGTGTGTGTGTGTGTGTGTGTGTGATTTTATAGTATAGTTCTCTTCTGTACAGATATTAAATAAATAAAGATATGGGTTGCCCCTCACCCCCTCCCTCAATTTAAAATCCTGGGCCCAGTAACACCTACGTACTGAGAACTACGCCACACATTGTGTATGGTATACATCTGACGTAAGTGTTACGAGTGCTTTATGTTACAGGGCCCTTGTTACGCTGGTGTTTATTAGACTAATAAATTAGTTGAGAATTTCACTGACTTTCATGTCATTTTCCTTTCAGAACGTTTTAATCTAAACGACAGTCTAAAAGAGGCAGAACTCTCCATGCTGTCACACGAGGTATCTCTAAGGACTCCTACAGGTAACTTATGTGTATCTGCGTATTTTTGATTATACACAGCCCAACGTAACATTCAAATCAGTTTTGACTCCAACGAACAGGGGCAGGACGTAGCTTAGTAGGAAAGCGCTCGCTTGATGCACCGTCGGTCTAGAATCGATCGCTGTCGGTGGGCCTATTGAGCTTTCTCTCATCCCATCCAGTTCACCACGACTGGTGTATCAAAGGGCATGGCATGTGCTATCATGTCTGTGGGATGGTGCTTATAAAAGATCACTTGCTACTAATGAAAACATGTGGTGAGTTTCCTAAGACTATATGTCAAAATTACCAAATGTTTAGCATCCAGTAGCTGCTATTTCTCATTCCAGCCAGTGCACCACAAGTGGCATATCAAAGGCTGTGGTATGTGTTATCCTGCCTGTGGAAAGTGCATATAAAAGATCCCTTGCTGCTTTAGGAAAGATGTAGCGGGTTTCCTCTGATGATTACAAGTCAGAATTACCAAATGGTTGACATCCAATAGCTGATGATTGATTATTCAATGTACTCTAGTGGTGTCGTTAAACATAAAACAAACTTTACACTTTTATCAAATAAAAAAAGTAAAGAAAATGGGCACTCCTTTGTAATGGAATTATATTCATCTTAGGTGCCACCGAATGGTTGTAATTATGGAGGGAAGAAGGAAATGGTTTATTTAACGATGCACGCAACACATTTTATTTAGTTATATTGAGGGAGAAAATTCATTGTCACCACTTTATGGGCTACTCTTTTCGATTAGCAGCAAGGGATCTTTTATATCTACCATCCCATAGACAGGACAGCTAGTACATACCACGGCCTTTCGTGTACCAGTCGTGGTGTGCTGGAGAGAGACATCTGTAGTGGAACTCCTCCAACAAGACACACTAACAAACACATTGTTATAGCAGCTGTCCCACGTATTATAAATAAAGAATACTACATGACTAAGCAGAGGGATACCATATATCTTACAAGATGTGTTAAAAAAATTATCTTACAAGCGACATGTAATATCTTATAATTATATATTATTTTATTAAAAGGAGTTTGGAGTCATTGTAAGATCTATGTTTCCGACTACAATAGTATTTTTGGACGTTAAAATTACACAGGAAATAAATGTTTATGATTATAATACAATAGCTAGTGTCTGTAAAAAAATCAAGTTTGTTTTGTTTAATAAGCTAGTGTCTGAAAATCCAGTGCTAATGTTTGTAGAAATCATTTGTTATTTTACTTTGTAATATATATATATATATATATGTGTGTGTGTGTGTGTGTGTGTGTGTGTGTGTGTGTGTGTGTGTGTGTGTGTGTGTGTGTGTGTGTGTGTTACTGCAAAGTTACTGTGGGAGAAAACAAAACAAATTAACATTTCCACATGGAGACTATTTTATTTTGAGAATATAATCTCTCACACACATAACTATAAATGTATCACAACCATACAATGTGACTATTAACCAAAACAAACCTGTAGGAAAATAATTTGGCTAATTATCTTTTAATATATAACTTTTGTTTTACAGTATACTTTTACTTCAGTACACTAAATAAAATAAAAATCATAAATTTTCATCCAAACTTAATTACACGAATGAAACCTAACACTATACTACTTAAATGATTATATTATGTTAAACTTACAGAGACAAAAATAACACAAAATTGTTGGAACTTGCAAGAACTCCGGCACTTAGCAGTCACATGGGGAAGAATTACAAACACTGCACGATACTCTTCCTTACAAAATATTACCATTTCTTATATAAAACTAGCTTGCCATGACAATTAAACATGAGTCTACATATTGCTAAGATAGTATGTAATTACCTGTGGGAGAAAACAAAAACAATTAACATTTCCACATGGAGATCGGTTTATTTTGAGAACATAATGGCGTTCCCCTTAATTTGCATAATTAAAGGGAGGAATTAATAATTATAACTCAATTAAATTATCTTTTAATGGTCTTTCTATATGTAATAGATTATAACTTGGCCTAAAAATAATAATAAAATAATTATTTTTATATTTTGTTTTACATTGGATTGCCCCATTTTGTCTTACTAAACAGCCGATGTCACATATAGTTTTATCGTATGTACGAAATAATGCGTTTTGGGCTACTAGAAACATTAGGACGACAATAAACACTTTTGTTTATAGAGATAGGCCTATTGATATTCAAATTTATCATGCAACCATGCTTCCTATTGACCTGATAACCCCAACCTGACAATTTATGTCACTAGGAAATGAGTTCTGTGCATGATGGATGTTTGCTCAATTTTCAAATAGGTCTTCTTTTTAGTTTTTTCTTTTTTCTTTTCTTTTCTCACAGAAAGGTGACTATAAATGGAAACTTCTGTTGTTCTTCTTTTTCAGGTCGTTACTAGAAAACTTGCTTACCAAGGCCAGGAAAGAGTGATCGTGTAACAGAATGCCGGAGTGTACATTCTCTCTTAGATCCAAAACACATCGAAGCTGTGTCTGGTTCTGGCAATTTTGATAAATACGCAATGTCTGATGTATTTTGACGTTTGCGTCTGTAACTGTAACATCTTATCAATATTTATTGTATAACATTTAGTGAAACATCTTAAAATATCAGAGAAATAAAAGTGTTAGCAATAGCAGTCGCTCAGTGATGATAACACATTTTATAGTGAACATTTCACTATTTCACTCTAAAATGTGTTATTGTCACTGTAGAAAGTGTTATCTTCACTGTAAGAAAGCCGGAACTATTTTTATGCAGGCATTTTAAAATATAAAGGCAAATTGCCAAAAGTTATATAATTAATAGAAAATTACATGATTTTTGTCAAATATGATTTATATCTCATCTCGTGAAGTTTGCAATCATACCACACTCGTGTAAGCGCGACTCGTGATATACAATTACAAACTTCACTCGATGAGATACAAATCATATTTGACAAACAAACATATGAAAACCCTCTATATATTAATGCGTTTATATATTTAGATAAATTAACTTCTATAAAGATGAACAATAAGTATCAGAAATCCACATTTTTAATATGTATACCTTTCATGTTGGTTATTAAAAAAAATGAATGAGTAAGATTCGAACATTGTGCAGCTGCCAGTCTGGCAATGTGAAAATATAGCACAGGTTCTGTGTCGCCAGTTGTCACATTTGTAGTTCGCGCCAGTTCGTCACATTCGATTCAGTGATTTTCATTGTCGACTGGTACCATACTCGCCAGAGTATACTCGATCACCAGATATACCATACTCAGACTCGTGGTGCTGTATGTTCGTGGGTGTTGTATATTCGTGGTGTTGTATATTGGTGGTGTTGTATATTTGGGGTGGTATAGCCAAAAGGAATTTAAGTATTGTTCAATTTGTTTTCTGTTTGCTATGTTTAGCAACAATTTATTTGGGAAACCCGTCTTGTCGTCCAGTACAAAACTTTTAAAGAATATTATCTGATTTAATTATGGAAAGATTATGTGTGAAATCTCTTTATTTCTAGTTATTTATTACAAATCAATGTGAATATAACCAAGTATTGTAGTTTCAACTTCGACGTAGAACCTTTAAACTTATTACATGTTTTTTTTAAAATTATTTTTGTCAGGGCAAGTAGTAACAATCAGTTGCACGTTTAGCTCCAGGGATATTCAACACCAGTTTGTACATACACCATTTTAATTCATTGATGATATGGGGAACAAAGGACCGAACTTGCACCTGCAGACTATATATGATTTGACAACATCTGC
>JAECMU010018282.1:0-15160 GCA_016106625.1 Dracogyra subfuscus
CCCTGGAGAATACACTGAATAATACCAATATGATTGGGTGTAGGCTGGGGCGGGTGTGTGGGGATTGGAGACACACTCAGTATAGATGATGGTATGTACCCTGGAGATTTCTTGATACACACTGAATAATACCAATATCATTGGGTGTAGGGCGGGGTTGAAGACATGCTCATAATAAATGACCGTACGTACCCTGGAAAATACACTGAATAAAACCAATATCATTGGGTGTAGGCTGGGGAGGGAGAGGGGTTCGTGGGGTTGGAGACATACTCGGTATAGATGATGGTATGTACCCTGGAGAATATTTGATACACACTGAATAATAACAGTATCATCTGGTGCTGACTGGGGGTTGTTTCCAGGGGTTGCAAAGAAAAAAAGTAAGATATTTTTATTTAACAATGCACTCAACACATTTTATTTACGGTTATATATTGAGCGAGCACCTTTCCACTGGGCTACGTCTTGCCCCGGGGTGGGGGATATGCTTAGTATAGATGGCAGTACGTACCCTGAAGATGTTTTGTCAAATACCAAACATAATGGTTAACATACTAATACAATATGAACTCAGGGCGGGCCAGATGTTCTAATGTAAGCAGGGTGGGTGGGGGGAGGGTCCTAGCCTGTTGCATGCAAAGTTTAAAGGGGTTCAATGAAGTGGGGGAGTAAATATAAAATTAGCGGGCACTGTTGTGTACATTTTCTCTGGATACCCATAAGAATAGCCTAATATTACACTTAAAACTATGTTTTAGTCTTGGAGGTGGGGTGGGGGTGAGTTTGTCCGAATCCCACAGCCTGCCCACATGCATATTTAACCCTTTACATAAAGATACCTGAGATTAATAAAAAATGTCCCATAGAATTTTTTAAAGTGAATTTGTTTTTAATGGAATATCTCATAAACTGCTATAATTATTTGTATATTGTTTTGTGTTTTGTAGAACATAACTCATCATTAGTCCGTACTTGACTTACTACTAAGTGTGGGGATCGGATTTAGCTCGGTCGGTTAAGTGCTCGATTTAGGTGATTGTAGTTAAATTTTTATATTAAGTTTAGTCAGTCTGGATCACAAAGTATTGTATTGTATATTTACAAGTAATAATATTATATAAAAAGTTTTATATGTCACATTTTGTGTTGTTCTTAAATAATATTAAACCTCTGTATTTTTACAGTTCCGCGGATCATGTGGTTTAAGGTAGATTTGAGACAAACTGCGATCATTCTAAACTATATATTGTGTTGTAGATGCAGAATGTTGAATAAGGGTCTCCATAGAAAGTTGATGTGCTGGTATTAACAGTAAGAAAGATGGTTGAAAGATCGATAATGTGAATTACATTCATGTGAAGACACCTTTAATCTTTCCTGGTAGTAATATTACAGAACTGTGCAATGCCAGTTTATGACTTTTTAAGTGGGTATATTTGTGTTACATACAGTTATATAAAGTAGATCTTTATGAACACCACATCACTAACAAATTTAAACAAAATACTGAATCAGTATACAATAATTGTTACTATTAATCAGTGGTTTTTAATCTTTATTTTAATTTGTAAGCAAATTGGTGCTTTTAAATGAAAAGTCACATAATACCAGTTGCTAACATTTTATGGAGACACATTTCTTCATTAGGTTGTATTTGTTTCCTGCATGTTTGGTAAATAAAGAACATGGTTACAAGAAAGGCTTTGTTACAAACTATACAAGAGAGATTTTTCCTAATGTTTTTAATACTTTGGTTGTACATCCAAAACATGGGTTAAAAACAGAATGTCATGTATCATGTAAAAAATTAAACCACAGGCTGTTCTCAATACCACCCCCTTCATTACTATTGTTCTTAATTTTATTTATTTTTTATTTTTATTTTTTAGCTAAATTTGTAAGGAACCTGCTTGATGGGATGCATTTGTTTGGTTAGTTTGAAATTCAGGATTGCAGAATTTTAATATATGAGAAATATGTACCTTTTTTAATAGTTTGTAACATGGCCTTTCTGAATGTGCATTTTGTATTGCCTGACAAGATGGTTGGTAATGTAACTAACCTTTCATCACACGTTAAACTGTATATGATAAATTACTTAAATTAGCTTATTAATAACTAATTCGAAACTGCTATGCAGCACCTGCTAAGGTCTCTGAGAATTGAAACTCTGCACAAATCATATATGGGTTCTGCATTTAAAAAATAAACAAAGGTTCAGGTAGTCCATTTGGTTTTGCAAAACTCATTACAATCCTGTAAATGATGTCCTAAATAGAAATTGCAAATGATAAATTAAAAAAAGGTTGTGGCAAACATGACTTGTGTGAACAACCCACAGACTAAACATTCGTTCCCGCAATTTTCAGAGGGCTTGTATTGAAGCTTTGAAGTTCACACACCAACCATCTAGTCAAGCTGGTGTGAATGTGGGTGTGTTTACACTGGAGTCTTGTGTACATTAAAGTCATCTATGGGTTGTTCTTCACTCCATGTATCTATCCACTTTTCTTTTATTAAATTTGTTTTTAATTATTCAGATATCTGTAAAGTTTATATTTGGTGTACGTATTCACTTCATTCTCACTCTTTTCTTGTATTAAATTAAATTGTAATTGTTTAAACATCTTAAAAGTTTATATTTGTTATACCTATCAAATTCAGTCTCTTTTTCTTTTCTTTATATATTATTTTGTATTTTCTTTTGTTTTAATAGGTTTATATTTGGTGTACCTACCCACTTTACTCCCTCTCTTTTATTTTATTTTATTTTATTATTCTAATATTTTAAATTCTTTAGAGATCTTAAAAGTGACATATCCATTTCAGTTTCTTTCTTTTCTTTTCTTTATTATTATTTTCTTATTTTACAATTGTTTTGCAAATCTTAAAAGTTTACATTTGGTGTACCTACACTGTATCCACATCAGTCTTCTTTTATTACTAATATTTAAAAATAAAAAATGTTTAGAATACTTAAAAGTTTTTATTAACAAAATTGGTCTTAATGTCATCAAACATTTCACATTTCACAAACATGCTTGTTTGTTGCCCCAGTCTTTAAACTGTCCTGACTCAAACACTGCATAGCAACATTAAATTTGACATGATGTGATGTGTATTTTCAAATTGTTTCCTCTTCCCTCCCATCCCCCAAAATAATTTAGGCTTTTAAAAACATCTGTCTTTTGTGGATAAAAGAACTATTCCAACAGATATGTTTCTTAGATATGTCAGAAACCAACTCAAAGAGAACAGAATAGAACTGATACTCCATTGATGGTAAATACTTTTGATGTAACATAGAACTGTATGTTATGTAAATCAGTATTTTGACACCAACCACAACAACCTGCTAAGATTGACCCTGGAATGACTTGATGTACGCGTCAGACTCTGTGTGTGTCTTCATTATTCTCTTGTGGTGTGCTTTACGTTGATTTTTCTTTCTTTCTGCCTTGCTTAGATGTGTCAATTCGGTCAGGTTCAATACGCAGTGTAGTAAGTGTGTGTTTTATCTCTGTTTGGTTTGCTTTCACTGCCTCTTTCCAACACGCATGCAAGGACTGATTAGCACGTGTAATACATTTTCTGGGACAAGTACTGACCATATGCTTCTTCAGGTTTTTTTTGTCAGGGGTAATTTGTTTTAATGTTTTTGTCTGTGTAGCCAGTGAATGAAACCATACTGAACAGTATCTGGTCATAAACGTAGGATCTGTGCTTAAGAAAACCAAAATACAGAAAAAAAAGACAAGCTATCACTTAGGAATGATTTTACAAGTATTAAATTAGTAATTAAGAGACCTTAATATAGGCATCGCCTGTTAGTCAATCCCAAACGTTAAACGTTAATAAATATTGTTTAAAAAAAAAAATTGAAAGTTACATAATGACATAAAAAAAATAAGAACATAAAAAAATAATAACATTTTTTTTTTTTTAAATTTTAAATGTAAAGATATCCTGCCCACAGAAATTAAATATTCTAATAATTTAATTTACTACTGTGTAATAGTAACTGTTTTATAAATATATATTATTGCACAATCCACTGAAGGTAATCATCAGACTAATGAGTTCGGATGGGAAATGGGTCTCCATATTGACAACGAACTAGCTGCAATGTACATTTTGTGTGTATGGTACTTTCTGTGTTGTGTTTTGAGAATTCTCAAATAAACCTCTTAACATTAAGTGTTGATTATATGTGGCGTTGATCAATTTGTAGCTATTTATCTCAAATAGATGTAAAGATAATGAAATATGGCATTTACAGCTAAAATGTAATATACATGTAGTATATAGCACTGCAATGTTCGACAAATGTTTGAGAAGTCAGTAACCCTTACAGAAGCTTCAGCTAGTACACTCTGTGTTATAGCAATGCAGATAATAATTTCCTCTACCCTAGACCAAAACTTCACCAGCCGGAACAGGCCTAATTGATTTGGCAAACCCTGGGCACTATGATAATGCTATGCTCAGATCTTTTTTCGTGTGGGGTGAGCATTTATATAGGCATCATGCTAGTATAGTAGGATAGTCTGTATACACAAAATCTTTCAGTACTAGAAGACAAATATCTTTTTTGTTCAATTATTTTTTGTTTAATTCTGCCCTTTAGAAATATATACATATTTTTTAAATATTTACTTCTAGCTTAATTTAGCAATATATTGAAAGAAAAACACAGGTATTGCAGTTCAGGATTTATTTACTTTGGTAGAGTTAAATATGTTAAAACAGATCGTAATAAATACACAGAGAGTAATGCATTTATTTTATTTCAGTTTTGTATTACAACAAATGTTTATAACAAAGGATAGGCAAGAAAATGTGTTACATAGATGTATATTGTGCATGACTTTATCCCAGTATTGACTAAGATACAATTTCCAGAGCACTATTATAACACCATTCTCACACTGAATTATAACATTCTTTGGATTAACATTACATGTATACCATTCCTGTTTAGTTACTTATATTTACTGAATTAACAGTAAATACATGTAGTTTCATTGTAATTTATACTGAAATCTCAGCTTTCAGTTTGCTAATGGAAATGAAATTAATTTAGAATGTTTTATTCCTGTGATTTATATTTTTAAATTTTGTTTGAATAATATTAACATATGCATGTAGTTGATTTCATTATTCCATAGGGAGTTCTCCGGTCCGAGAGGTCAAGGGATCAATCCCCCTCAATGGACCAGTCCAACCAGTGCTCCACAACTGGTATAACAATGGCCATGGTATGTCGTATGTGGTGTCGTGTATGTGGGGAAAATCTAAGAAAAAAAAAGAGTAGTGTACATGCAGTAGTGAATAGTGAATTTCCTCTATTGTGCTAATAGATAATTTCATAGCTGTTGGTTTGACAACTCTTTAACATGTGCTGGGTGTTGTAAAAACAAACATTTGTTCTCCTTGTTTTAGTTCTAATTTAATTGCATAATTTATGTTGAGAGAAATGCTAAGTTTAAGTCTTTAACTCTTTATCATATGTCGATTTTGTAAATTTGGTCAGAAATGATTTCTTTGCAGTAGTTTTTACGGTTTAATTAGTTTATTACTTGTACACAAAGTGTATTGAAACAAAAAGTATTATTCAAATAATAGTATGCCACTATTAAGTAATATATAAAAATAATTTTATGTTTTTAAAATTGTTCAGTTCCATATATTTTGACATTATACAAATGGAAAATAGTACCTATTCAAGTCTGCTATAAAATATTCAGATGGTCTGCCTTTCTGGCCCAGTTTATTTATATTCTAAGGTGATATATGTTTAATTATCGTATTGACTAATGCCTCATGTTATACGGGCAAGACATAGCCTAGGATTGGGCTATTTCTTCTTCCACAACTGGTGTAACAAAGGTTGTGGTATGTTCTATCCAGTATCCTGTCTGTGGGATGCTGTATATAAAAGATCCCAAGTTGCTGCTAATCCGAAAGAGTAGCCCTTTCAGTGGCAGCAGCTGGTTTCCTTTTTCATTATACTATCTGTGTGGTCCTGGGCCCTATTCCATAAAGTGATCTTAGCGCTAAGATCACCTTATGTGCATAGCATGGTCTTAGTGCTATAGTTCCTTTGTGGAATGTGGCCCTGAAGCGATCTTAGTCCTAAGATCAACTTACGTGCATAGTGTAGCTATGTGCCTAAGGTAATCTTAGGGCTAAGATTGCTTCGTGGAATGGGGCTCTGAACCATAAGTCAAACACCAAATAACCATAAATTACAATGTGTTGAGACTGTTATTAAATAAAACATTCCTTTCTTCTTTCAGTTACGTTATGTACTGACTAAAAGTGACATTTTTAATTTACTTTAATCTACTATTCTAGTGTAATTAGCTAGTGAAGAACATCTCTAGTGTCATTTCCATAATGGTATCACCCACACGTAAATGTTTGTACAGCTTCATAAATATGTATTTTTCTGAATATATTATTAGGTTTGGTTTGGCATGGATCTTATTTGCTTTTATACCTACATATATGCTAACTTTGACAGTAAATTTCGTCCCTTTGCATTTAGTTCATGTTTGTCTACAAATAACATGTGGGTTTGTTTTCCTTCTAAACTTTATAGAAGTGAATGCTATTTATTTTTTACAGTAAATTGGTTTTATTTCATAAAAGGTTCTGCTTTTTATTTGTTTATTGTTAAATATTGTTAAACAACTCAATGTATTTCAACATGGGCATTATGGTTGTTTGTATTTCTAGTATTAAACTATTATGGTTGTGGCTTTTAAATTATACTGTAACTATATTAACTGATATAAACTTGTATTTTGGATTTTTATGTGCTCCTGTGCACTTATCCCTTTTCACATATTGAGACCCATGCAGCACTTGTTTAAAGCACAAACTATGGATGCTGTTGTATATTTTATCCTGCAAACACTGTTTCTGTTGACAGAATATGATGACTGACCAATAAAGCAGTCATTTTGTAGCAGGATATAACTTTGAGGTCACTCATGTGATGTCACACACGCACAGCTACATTACAGATTCGCTCATTTGACCTCTAGGTCATCATACAATGTAGCTCGAATAACAAAAATAAAAGCTTTATCTCTTAATTTTTATGTTCTGCAGGATAAAGATTAGAACTAGTTAATGATGTAGGATATCAGGTTTATCCTGTTCAGGATGCCCTACATCATAAACTAGTTATTCTCAATTTATTGTATAAGGATCCTTGTTGCCATTTCAATAGAGGCTTTACAACTGCTTCAGGGATACTAAATTAATGAAATTATATCTTTTGTTTTGTTATCTTAAGTAACCAGATATGAAAACATACCGGGCAGTATTTTGATCACTGTTGCTAATAATCATCAGAGCTCTACATGTATGGCTAAGACAGTCTTGTAAAACCTGCATTCACAAAAGATGACATTCAATTAAAGAATGCCATTTCCCATGGTAATTGTTTTATTTTGGCAGTATTTTTCTTTTAAATTGTAATTTTTTTAATACATATATAATACATTTCTTTTCTTTTTCTTTTCTTTTCTTTTCTTTTCTTTTCTTTTCTTTTCTTTTCTTTTCTTTTCTTTTTTTTTCTTTTCTTTTCTTTTCTTTTGCTTATTTATTTATTTATTTTATTTATTTTATTTTATTTTATTTTATTTTATTTTATTTTATTTTATTTTATTTTGCTTAACATGACAAACTTGTGACTTGCTATTTATTTTTCTACATTGTACTAAACCTGCTGCTAATCAGAAGTAGCTTGCTTGGTGGTAGCGGGTTTCTTCTCTCAACTTCTGGTCCATGTAGCCTTTGGTTAAAGTATCATTTAACCTTTCTGTCTGTGGTTTGAATGAAAGATGTTTTTGACTTGCAGGCTGATGAACCTATAGACGTGTCATCAGAGAGCTCACCCGACACGCGGTCTCTCGATTCCCTGTCGTCCACGTCCTCTGGGGGGACGCCATCTGGTGACCTGTGTGTCACAGCTCACATCTCTCAGTCAGGTGCATATCTCGTATCACATACCTGGTACATGTCACACGCTAATGATGGTATCACAGTCTGATAAATGTTACTTATCTCACAATCTAGTGCTTGTTACATATCTCACAATCTAGTGCATGTTACATATCTCACAATCTAGTGCATGTTAGAGATCTTACAATCAGATGCATACTAGCTGCATTCTTACAGGTCTCACAACTAGTACATCTCACAGATTCACAATCTTGTATGTATTACAATATCATAATCTAACACATGTTACAAATCTCACAATCAGATACATGTTACAGGTCTTACAATCTACTACATCTCACAATCTGGTAGATAGTACAATATCAAAATCTAGTATGTATCACAGTCTGGTACATGTTACCTGTCTCACAATTGGATACATTACAGGTCTCACAACTAGTAAATCTCAGTCTCAAAAAATTATACATATTTCAGATCTTGCAATTGGATCACATATCTAACAATCAGGTATATGTTACAAATATCACAAGCCAGTACATGTTACAGATCTCACAATCCAGTACATGTTACAGATCTTACAATCATGTACAATTCATGTGGTGATTTGAGTGTCATACAATAGGGCTGTTACAGCTATATGTATTGTAGGGTACCGTGTCCAACAACCCATCCTTTGTCTACCTCATAGCAAATCTAAAGTTAAAATGTTCTAGCCCGTTAACAGTTTTAAGTAGTAAATACGATATTACTGAGTTGGAGTGAATACATATATAAAGTATTTGCTGGGGTGGAGGGTCCATCCCTAAGTTACATTGTTACTTTGACAACACATTCCAAATAAGGAATGAATATCTATAACAGTTAATTCAAAAAATGTTATGAGTAATATATTTTAATCTTACTATTTCAGGGATTGTCAAAGAAGCTGGAAAGTCGTATGCGATATTTGCGATAACTGTCAAGAAAAAGATTTCTGGCTCCGATGAGGAGGACATCTGTGACGTGTACCGACGATACAGTGATTTCCACGACCTCAACATGTTGCTCATAGAGAAGGTGATTCACACACTTCTTCGAGATCTGGGCCCAGATTTTCAAAGCTCTCTTAGCGCTACGATATCATAAACCTCTCGCAGGCTATAGCATACATCGTAGTGATGTCATAGCTTACAGTGGTTTTATGATATCATAGCGCTAAGATAAGTTAAAAAATCAGTGGACCATTTTGTAACAAAACTACAGCATTAACACAGGTATTCTCTGACAGATGGTTCCTTGTGACAAAGTTGATCACATTTAACTCCTGGGATGTTTGGGCTGGTAAATCGTTCGCTTGATGTGCGGTCGGTCTGGGATCGATCCCATTCGGCGAGTCCATTGGGCTGTTTCTCGCTCCAGCAGTGCACCACATCTGGTACATCAAAGGCCGTGATATGTGCTATCATGTCTATGGGATGGTGCATATAAAAGATCCCTTGCTGCTAATTGTAAAGAGTGGCCCATGAAGTGGTAACAGCGGGTTTCCTATATCTCAATATCTGTGTGGTCCTCAGTTATATGTCTGATGCCTTATAACTATAATTAAAATGTGTTGAGTGCACTGTTAAATAAAGTATTTCCTTCCTTTTTCCTGTGATGTTTTAAATAAGTTGTTGTCAGTTCTGTTGAATATGGGGTTGGGATGTAGGTCAATGAATTTGTTTTTCCCATTCTGAACACAGGCATCAAATACCATGGTATATCTATGGAGAAGTCCATACTTTTAAAGAAAGATGTCTTGCTGGTTTTTGGTAGATAGTAGGAGAAGCCTGTCTGGTGGGAGTGGGATTCCTCTCAATCAGTCAGTGTCAAAATAAGCATATATAAACGAAATAGCTGTACTATAAAATGTAATAAGGTTGAACAAATATATCTTTCTTTTGTCTTGGAAATGGATTGATTATATTTACAAAACGTGCTAGTTCCCATTAAAAACCCACCCTCTTTTTATAAGTCCTTGTTCCACATAACATGCATTGCAGCCAGTCAGGAAAAAAATTATAATAGTTTTGGGGGTGTTTGTTTTTAGTTTCCAGAATTGGTTGGTCCAAGGCTGCCTGGTAAGACTGTTATTAAAAACACCAGCAAGGAGTTTTTGGACAAACGACGACGAGCTCTTGACCGCTACTTAAAAGTAAGTCTCTCACCTCTTCATGACTTAATAACGATAACATATTGTATATTTATTATCTTAAACTGACTGTATTAACAGCCGTTTTGTTAAGTCATATTTTGTTTGTCTTACACAAAATTACATTTGCTGGTTCTTTTCAGTACATAAAAAGACATAAAATGACACCTCAATACATAAAGTGTCAGTGAAATATCTTTAATGTTAATGCTGATTTCTTTTTTCTTTTTTCTTTTTTTATGGTAGTTGCCTACACATTTTTTGTATAACAGTACTTAATTGTACTGTCAAATTTTAATCTTGAAGAATTCTGTGGCTGTATAATATTTTAGAATGGAAAGCAGAAGTTGCTCTGATGAATCTGATGATCAGAAAGCGTTTTGAATGTTTTGAGAGGCAAGTGCCACTTGCTTCCTTTTAATCTAAAGCCTTGATTAATCACTATTTTAGACAGGCAGCCCAGATAGGTGAGGTGTGTGTCCAGGAAGGGATATTTAAATATTAATTGATTGGATTTAACCATGATGCTAAAGGAAACTAAAGGGATGATGTCAGTACATGTATGTGTAACTCATAAGCTGTTGTTGTTTTACAGGCCATCATGAAGCCCGACATGTGGCAGAAATTCCAGGGAATGGAGGATCTGGTGATGCGTTTCCTGGCACCAGGTCTGTGGGAGAAACACAAGAGTGAGCTGGCTAGAAAGGTAGAAACCATTATTCTGTAATGTTAGCACATATAAATGTTTCTCTTTCAGAATCTGTGTAGAACTAGCAAGGTGTCCTGTTTTCACAATGCCTTCTCTTTCAGAATCCGTGTAGAACTAGCAAGGTGTCCTGTTTTCACAGTGACCTCTCTTTCAGAATCTGTGTAGAACTAGCAAGGTGTCCTGTTTTCACAGTTCCTTCTCTTTCGGAATCTGTGTAGAACACCTTGCTTAGGTGTCCTGTTTTCACAGTGCCTTCTCTTTCAGAATCTGTGTAGAACTAGCAAGGTGTCCTGTTTTCACAGTGCCTTTTCTTTCAGAATCTGTGTAGAACTAGCAAGGTGTCCTGTTTTTACAGTGCCTTTTCTTGCAGAATCTGTGTAGAACTAGCAAGGTGTCCTGTTTTCACAGTGCCTTCTCTTTCAGAATCTGTGTAGAACTAGCAAGGTGTCCTGTTTTCACAGTGCCTTCTCTTTCAGAATCTATGTAGAACTATCAAGGTGTCCTGTTTTCACAGTGCCTTCTCTTTGAGAATATGTGTAAAATTAGCAAGGTGTCCTGTTTTCACAGTGCCTTCTCTTTCAGAATCTATGTAGAACTAGCAAGGTGTCCTGTTTTCACAGTCCCTTCTCTTTCAGAATCTGTGTAGAACTAGCAAGGTGCCCTGTTTTCACAGTGCCAGATTAGATAAAGTTTTTTGCTCACCTTTACAAAGTGAAAAAGATGCAATATAGTTATTACTTTTCTGACAGTCATGGCGATGCTTTTAACTTTTTTGTTTAAGTTTAAAGATCAGTTTTTCACAACCTATAAGTCTTAGGACGATGAAACCTGATTTATAGGTGCTCCTATAGATGGTCATTGGCATGTACTAAAACATTTTATAATAAACAAGAATTTAATTCTGCAGAATTAGTATTTTTAAAATCTTACTGACTAAATTTGAAACTCATTGATTCATCTAATTTAAAGATTTCACACACGTTTTTGGATTTAACAGTTTATTTATACATTTTAATTCTTGTTCCCTATTGTAATGATTGTCAAACGAAAAATCATAATGTTGATGGTTAATTTTGCTGGTATTCAGATATTTGCAGGAATTAACGACAACCCAGCACAAAAATAGAGATTGGCTATTGTGAGTCAAACAAGATGATGTTTGCAGGAATTTAAGGACAGTTGATGTCAATTATTAACAACCTTTTTTGTCTTGTCTTGTCTTACCAGATGGACACCATTGTGAACCCACTGAGGTCGTCTATGAAGACAGTCGGACATGCTGTGAAGGGCATTGATGGAATCATAAGAAACAACGACTACAAGGTAAGCCATAGAAAGTTAACAAGCCATGTACTGAAGTTGGTAATGTAGCATGGGATGATGACCTGTCCACTGAAGGAAATTTATCACATCTATTATTTTGCTGACTTTATGGAAGGATCTAGTCTTTAGGTTGTTGGAAGCATCGGACTGTTTTGGGAGGGGATACATGCGGTGAGAGTTCAGCTGTAGTAACACTAGCCCAATAGCTGATGTACCTTTTTATGCTGGGGTGTAGTTACTGAAAAGGAGCAACACTCTGTGTTTAGTTTCAGCTGCTACAAACATTAGCATGACCAGAAAATTCCTTAATGTTGGGGAACAATATTTCAAAATGTTAAGTAACCACGACCCCTGCTTATAAAACTTTTAGAGTCCAGACGTTCACGTCTCAGACTCTGTTAAAATGTTTAGAAGCACCAGGCCGGAAGTCAGTTTACCTGATTTTTACCTGGAGTCCATCCTATCCTCCTACAAAAATGTGTTTTTTTGCAAATAATTTCAGTTTGGTTTGACGTAAAAAGAAATGTAAAAGGGTTTTGGAAATAACAAAAATAGACTATTTTTCTGTGCAATTTAGAAAACAATCTGTTTAGAAATAAATAAACTTGGAGTAAATTCCATAGTGTGAAAAAAGGCATTCACTGTGGGATGGACTATAGGTTATCAGTTCGTAATTGGTGAGTAATCTGCAAGGCTCAATGGGTAGGTGTAAACCACTTTCACCGACCAGTGATCCATAACTGGTTCAACAAAGGCCATGGTTTGTGCTATCCTGCCTGTGGGATGTGCAAATAAAAGATCCCTTGCTGTTAATCGACATAAGAGTAGCCCATGAAGTGGCGACAGTGGATTACCTCTCAAAATCTGTGTGGTCCATAGCCATATATCTGATGCCATATAACCGTAAATAAAATGTGACGAGTGCATCATTAAATAAAACATTTCTTTCTTTCTTTGGTGAGTAATCTATGGTAAAACATGTACTTCTGTTCTGTATACTTACATTCCAAATATGTTTTAAACAAATTGATTTAATTTGCAAGTGATGTTGTATTATTTCAAGTGATCAAGTTTACAACATTTATAACTATAGTTTGCAAAGGTATAGCAGTTCACAAGTTATGAACACCATTGTTCTGTTTCCCATGAATTTCAATTTGAACACCAGACACATGAGCAGAACAATGGTGAGTAGAATACTGTTCCCTGTGATATATAGATATTGGTGTTCTAAGCAAAACAAGGCGGGACGTAGCTCAGTGGTACATCGCTCGCTCGATGTGTGGTCAGTCTGGGATCGTTCCCCGTCGTTGGGCCCATTGGGCTAATTCTCATCACAGCCAGTGCACCACGACGGGTATATCAAGGGCCGTGGTATGTGCTATCCTGTCCATTGGATGGTGCATATAAAAGATCCCTTGCTGCTAATCGGAAAGAGTAGCCCACAAAGTGGCGACTGCGGGTTTCCTCTCTCAATATCTGTGTGGTCCTTAACCATATGTCTGACAACCAAATAACCATAATTATAATGTGTTGAGTGTGTTGTTAAATAAAATATTTCTTTCTTTCTTTGCAAACCAAAATACAATTACACACTTTAAACGTTAATCACCAGTACTGAAAGTAACAGATGACTATACAAGTATTGGTCATTTGTTTGCAGGCAGATTTAAGTATACCCATCAGTGGAAAAGTTAGTGCAGGATTGCATGGCTCAGATGTAAGTACAGATAATTTACAAAATTAATGTTTTTAGTAAAACAGAGGATGCAGTTTTCTTTTCTTTTTAAATAAAGATTGTTTTTAAGAATTTAATGTGAGAAATTATATTTTTCTTATTACAATTTACATTAACCAAATATACTGGTATTGTATTTTTCTTTATTTGATTATGGCTTTGTTAATAATTATTTAGATATTATGGATTTATATTTGTTGAACTGTGTGCTATTGAAACATCATCATAATATATTCAATTTTGTTTTAATGAACTGTTTTTGAAAATTTACTAGATATATTGTATTTTTTCTTGTTGGACTGCATTTGAAAAATATCTTGATATATAATCTTTTTTTGTTCAGACTGAAGAAAACATTCCATTGCGGATTATGCTGTTGATGATGAACGAAGTGTTTGACTTGCGACACAAGAACCAGTGGCTGCGGCGGAGAATTGTTGCTATTCTGCGTCAACTCCTTAAAGCTACATTTGGAGATATGATCAACAGGTAACACTTGTGCTACAAGTAAAGAACCAGTGCACCACGACTGATATATTAAAGACCGTAGTATGTGCTATCCTGTCTGTGAGATGGTGCATGTAAAAGATCCCTTGCTACTAATGAAAAAATGTAGCAGGTTTCCTCTCTATGACTATCAAATCTAATAGCTGATGATGAATAAATCAATGTGTGCTCTAGTGGTGTCATTAAACAAAACAAACTTCAGAAGTAAAGAACAGTTTATAAAGATAATCTGGGTGGTCTTTATTCACAGGATGGATGGTATCGACAAATGAAATTACTGTAAGCTCTAAATTATTTACTTGAATTTTCTTTTAGAAATCCATTATTTTAAAGATGTACTTGAATCAAGCATGAAACATGCATTAGTGACGTAATAATTTGTTGATCATGTCTGTTTCAATTGTTTTCTCACATAGCATATAGTTGGAGGTGACTGAGTGTAGTGGGTCAAATTTATTCCCATTCCAACCAGTGCAATGCTACTTAACAAAACCCCTGGTATGTGATAAAGAGTCGCTTACGTGGTGACATTGTTTTAAAATATTTTTTAAAAAGCAAGTATTATGACTATAGATTAGACACCCGTCAACCATAGGTTAACAAATGCAGATTAACATTAAGTAAAAATTTGGGGGTTATTGTTGTGTTTTTTCCTGTTTCATAAAAAAAGCCAGTTAATTCTTGTTACACTGATATTAACACAAAGGTTTTACTTCCAGAAAAATTGTTGATC
>JAECMU010018300.1:0-14440 GCA_016106625.1 Dracogyra subfuscus
GTGCGCTATAACAGCTTGCTCTGAATGTGCACGTTAAACAATATTGAATAAGAATAAGAACATGTCAGGAACTATAGAGCTCATATGTATACTCTTCAAACAAAAGTAGGGGAACTGTAAGAAGAATTTACAATTGCCAAAATTGTAAGGCATATTAGCTTTGGGGAATGATTATATGATAACAGTGAATTAATTGGGCAAACATTACAACCAGTAGTTCAGTATTACAGTAGGTTTTATGACCACCAAAGATCTTGAAATTTGAGGGGTTTTTTTTTATCAGTAAATCGCAAATTCAAACAATAACAATTACTAAAAACAAAACAATAACAACTGTAAGATCAACAGAATGAAAAAGCTAGACAGAAATAATGTTCCACAGTGATTAATCAATCTTCCTGGTAATTGTCAAAATCGAGAATGACACTCCACACACATGTACGGGGCAACTGTGTGATGCATGTGCAAACTATGGAATGTGTTTCGGTGTGTTGATAAACAGACCTGAACGTTTTCCACTAGGATGTCTGTGGTCAAAACATATGTTCAGTCTAATAGTTGATACTTTTTTGAAGAGTATATATACAGCAGTAAAATTTATATAAATGTGCCGTTGTTAGTTTGAACTACATGTATATGGTGCTACTAGCCATAACTACAATTATTTTGAGAAATGTAAGCAGTTTGGCGTGTTGTGAAGTATAGAGAGATATGTTTGCATTCCTCAGCCATTACTGTGAGAAGAGCAACAAAGACTTCAGTTGAAATGAAGCTCAAACTTAAAGTGATATACAAACACACATACACTAAACTGTATGATCAAGCTTTCTTATAGCAATTCATTTCAATAAACTTGTACAGCAGTGTTTTACAGTACATGCTGTCAAATAGCAAATTGACCAGTTGCCTACTGGCATATTTATACAGACATATAACTCAGCCATTGAAATTCAGACAAGTTTGATACGGCAGTTATATGCCGCTGCAAATCAATTTTGCAAGGGCACTACTACAGCAATTTTAAAGAAAAGATTAATGCTGTCAAAATTATTCATATATGATCCACTGCTGTAATAATATGCTAAAACATAACATCTCAACTTTACTTCCGTAAGTTTTTATACTGGAATAAACCAATTTATATTACTTAAGTAAATTGAGCTACACACGATAATAAATTTATGTTTCTCTCTGGGATCTGTAATTGGACAGAGTTCAGAAAGAAATGCCTACAGACTTTTCATCACTCAGATTTGCGACGGCAATGAAATGCTGTAGTAAATCAAGTTTGCGATAGCTTTTGAGACGGCATTGCTGATTGCCGCCTCGAATTTCGAGAGCTGTAACTTTAAAAAAGGAAGAAAAGAAAGTGGTTAAGCCAGTGGACTAAAGGTTGGTAGGTACTAGGTTCACATCCCGGTACTGACTCAGTGAAGAGGGGATGAATTGCTACATTGTCTTCTCTCTCATTATCCACTAATTAGTAGACCACTTGCTTTGATATAGTCCTTCCCACAGAGAATGCTTTTTTCATACAAACTGTGTATTTCTGTGTGGATTGTTTTCTACATTGCACACAAAAATTGGTGTTTTTATTTTTTGTTATTTCCAAAACACTTTTCTTCTTATGTCAAAACTAAAATTATTTACAAAAAAAAACATTTTCTGTTGGATGGGATGGACTATAAATGAATGAATGAATGAATAAATGTTTAATGACAAATAAAATAACAACTTGTAAATGAAATGGTAACATGCCCGATTATATCTGTGCATATGGCTGCTATATACTGCACATCTTTTTATACAGTTATGTAAACACAGAATCGAATTGACGAAAATAAAAGATAAATTTGGAATTCATTTCAGTTACAACTGAATACATTTTAATAAACACCATATAAGGTTTTATGTAACATCAAGTACTTTTCAAGGCTCATGTATGAATTAAAGTACTTTTCAAGGCCCAATGTAATTTTCCAGGACTTTTCAGGACCCATTTCAGTATTCAAGGACTTTTTAAGATCATGTTTACCATGGTCTATGTCTAGGTGCAGAGTGCTCGTGCTTGTTCATGCATTGATGAGGATATTAGATGGGTCTTGCCTTGCATAGATGTACATACATTAAACCACCATACTGGACAGGTGAACTGTCAAGATAACTGAGTGTATATCTTTAAAAAAAAATTATTTTGTTTAACGACACCACTTGAACACATTGATTAATTAATCATTGTCTACTCTTAGTCATCAGAAGAAACCCGCTACATTTATCCATTAGCAGCAAGAGATCTTTTATATGCACTTTCCCACAGACAGGAAAGCACACACAGTTGTGGTGCACTGGATGGAACAAGAAAAAAACCCCATCAGTTGAATGGATCCACCGAGGTGCATGGTGCGATCTTGTGACTCAAGCACCTCAGGGCAATCGACTGAGATAACTCCTGCTCCTGTGTGTCTGTAGGACAGCATGCTTCACTCTAATAGGACATACACATGCAAGGACAAAAGGTTAACAATGAATGCAGGGCTTCTGGAATTTCATAAAAATCCACTTGCCATGGGATCATGGATTTAAAAAATTTACTAGCCATGATTAAAAATTCACTAGCCCTACTTTAAATAAATACAATTTTACTAATAGTAATAATCAGATATGTCACCTAAATAGGAAGATTGACCTTAAAAATTGATTGGGGTGTAAAGAGGGTGCAGGATATTCATATTTAAGAAAATATTAAAAAAAATATTTGACAAGGGTTTATCCACTAGCCGTAGGGCTAGTTATACTAATTATTTACTAGCCCAACACTGAATATCACTAGCCATGGGAGTGGGATTACCATAATCTAGAAGCCCTGGAATGACTTGATTTTAAAATTATTAAATAAAAATTAAAAATTATAACAGAATTTCACAAATAAATAAAATAAATTTAGTCATAAAATTTAACAAATGCCATCACATTTATGTGCTTAAATTTCAAGGGCCTTCAAGTCATAGATCAAATATCCTCCTGCCCACCTTCACCTCATACAGATTGGTCTTGATAAAAATTAACTGAATTAGAAAATCTTTTCTCTTGTCTAGGATAATGCAAAACATACCTGCACGATATACTCCCTTAATGACCTCCCACAGGGGAATTAAATGTCATAAATTTCTCGTTTCTGAGATTACCCGACCGGAATGGACTGAGCCCTTGAGGATAATCACATGTGAATGAGAGCACGGGCTCAGCAGAGCCTAATTTGACAGGGGGTGTGATACGTGGCGTAACGCATCATCAAGCACCACCAACAAATCCATTGAGAACCAATCATATCAAACCCTTATCGCAGATAATAACTCTACAGATTGCCTGCATGATTCTCAGATAGTGTACGATTGTAATTAGGATTAATGTGTGTATCGCGATGGCAGTGGTGTATTATTACATAAGTTTTATATTAACATGCGACAATGTAGCAATTCTGCCACAAGGATAGCTTTAACAGATTGGAGTTAATGCAAATTTACACATGTAAGGAAGATGGATTAGTACTTGAAATATCTTCCCATTATCAGCGACACTATATGGCTTCTGTGATACACTTTTAGTGTCTCCTTGTCTATGGGTATTTTGGATATATATCATAATATAACGTGGAGGAATGGTTCACCGGTGTAGATAAAGCGACGTGTGAACTGGGTTAAAGTATGTCAGATTCTGTAAGTATACATACATGTATAGTAATAACCATTTAATTATTATCTGTTATTTCTTTTAGGTTCATCAAAGTGTGAACAGACAATAGCATCTGCAAAGTATTTACACATACATGTAGTTTGTAGATGATTTTTTATTGTTGTTCAAATCCCAGCAGATGTGAATAAGACAATCCTTATAATTAAATTTGAAACATATCTCTGCCTGTTTGTTGTAATATGACTTTCTCTTTATTCTCCATTTATTCATCTGCCTGTCTGTTTGTTTATCTATATGTATGATGGCTTCCATGTCTGTGAGATCACTATGTCGGTCTGCAAATGACTCCAATCACATGTTTACATTCTTGGTTCTATTGACAGAAAAGTGCATTTCTGTAATTAACTCAATGTTAAAATAGTCACACATTTGTAACAGTTTTTTTTATTTTAAATATTGTACAGGGCAGAGACATAGCCCAGTGGTATAGCACTTGATGGATGTGTGGTTGGTTTGGGATCCATATCCATCGGTGGGCCCTTGGGCTATTTCACGTTCTACAACTGGACTGGTACAGCTATATCAAAAGTCATGGTATGTGCTATCCTGTGTGGAATGGTGCATATAAAAGATATCTTGCTACTAACGGAAAAATGTAGCCGGTGTCCTAAGACTAAATGTCAAAAATATCAAATGTTTGATATCCAATAGCTGATGATTAATAAATAAATGTGCTCTAGTGGGGTTGTTAAACAAAACAAAGTTTTAACTTTAAATATTGCAACGGGCTGGATTTAGCTCAGTCAGTATTGAGTGCTCATATGAGGTGAATGGGTCATAGGATTGGATTCTCTTGGCAGACCCATTGGCTTTGTTCCAATCCCATCCACTGCTATATTAAAGGCCATGGTATGTGCTGTGCTGTATATGGGAAAGTGCATGTACAAAATTCCTTGCCACTAAAAATTTAACAGGTTTCCTCAGAGATTGTATGTCAAAACTACCAAGTGTTTGACATCCAATAACCCATGATTTATAAATCAATGTACTCGTTAAACAAAATAAACTTTACCTTTTTAACTTTAAGGAAGTAGGATCTAGCTTAGTTGGTCAAGCACTCACCTGAGGTAGGTAATCAGGTTGTAAGATCAAATCCCCAGCAGAGCTCTACAACTGTTATCTGAAAGGATGTGGTAAGTGCTGTGCTGTTTATAGGAAAGTGTATATAAAGGAAACAAGTGGTGGGTTTTCTGTAAGACTGTATCAGCTAGAATGTCAAATGTTTGCATCCAACAGACAGTGATTAATAAATCTATGTGCTCTAGTATTGTCATTAAATAAAGTTAATTTTAACTTGTAAATATTATATATGATAGAAGCATAAATGAACTGGATTTTTATCATAAATAACAGCTAGTCAAATGTCACACAAACAAAATCAAGATACTATAAATCAGGATATGCTGGTGAGCAGAAAAACATTTGAGTGAATTTAGCAAGGAAAAAAAGGAAATAAATATTTTATTTAACGACACACTCAAAACATTTATTTACAGTTATATGGCGTCAGACATATGGTTAGGGACCATGCAGATTTTGAGAGGAAACCCGCTGTCGCCACTTCATAAACTACTCTTTCTGATTAGCAGCAAGGGATCTTTTATTTATATATCTTCCCACAGGCAGGATATCACAAACCATGGCTTTTGTTGAAGCAGTTACGGATCACTGGTCGTGCAAGTGGTTTACACCTACCCATTGAGCCTTGCAGAGCACTCACTCAGGGTTTGGATTGGGTATCTGGATGAAAATTCCCATGCCTCGACTGAGATCCGAACCCAGTGCCTACCAGCCTGTTGACCAATAGCCTAACCACGACGCCACCGAGGCCAATAATTTAGCAAGGAATACAATATGTTAATATTTCATGATGCTACATTTAAAGATACGTACAACAGAGGGTTCAGAAATCTTTTAAGGTATTGTTCGGTCAGTGATTAAAACAATGGTTACATGCTAATGATTAAACCAAAAGGATAACCAACAACAGTTAGTTAGCAGGCATATTACTGCAGTTTTCTACTAAATTTAAATAAGCAGCATAACATCAGCTGATCCTACAACGTACATGTAAGCTAATGTTTTCTAGTTTCCGATATAGTGACCGTGCTAATAAAGCTTTATATTGCTCATTTGGATTTTGTTGAATTTGAAGATCGCTAATATTTTATAATTTACAGTCTCGTTTATTAGTTCTCTACCGGTCTAACTGGAGAGGACTACAGGTTCCATCTCCGTCTGTCTGTCTGTATGTCTGTCTGTCCATCTGTCCCACATACATTTTTCTGGATGTTGTTTTCACAATGCCTTCAGATTGTGAGCTGAACGTTTGTGTATATCTTTATCATGTACTGTTACAAATAATGGCAATTTACCCATTTTTGACAGAGTTATGGCCCTTGAATTTAGGAGATATAAAAATGTGTTGGGCACGGTAGGGAACATATATATTGCTTTAGCAGTACTTTCAGCATGCATGTTTAAACTGAATTTTCCTACACAAAAATAATTAACACACAAAAAATTATATCAAATCCATTTTTTTGATTTTGTTTATTGCCAATAAATCCAACTTATTAAATTTTATTTAGCAAGAGATGCACAATAGAAACAGGTTTGTCACACACACACACCCACACACACACACACACACACCCAACCCACCCCATGTAATAATTTCTGACACAGGCTTTAATATGTTACACTGTAAGAGTTTCAAATCGCACAGACCCAATACGAACAAGCATATAATGCAAAGTAAATTGCCTTTGTACAAATAAATTAGCACGCCACTTAATGTCAAAGTCTAATGGTGCTGGATTACTTATGGTGGATTGTTAAATCATGAGTAGCTATATCCAACGTACCCAACGTCACATATCAGTGAATATCTCACAGGCAAGCAGTTTATTGCATGATTACCACTTGGCAGATGTAATAGGCACATAACAAGACCAATTTATAAATATGACTTGTCACAGAGACATGTTTATGGCAGTAAATAGCCTTTAGTAAGGGCTTTAAAGACAAACACTCGAGTAGTTTCTAAGATACTGGTACGTTCCTTTTTATTTCAAATAAAATGCACTTACAAAAATAACAAAGACAGGGAAACAAGAAACACTCTGCCATCCACTTTATTACAGACAGGACAGCACATACCATCCTCCAATGAACTGGGTTCAAACTAGTGTGTATCTCGAATGGACATTCTAACCGTAAGATACAGATTGCTCCTTTAAACGATCCACACTTAAAAATGTCCTCATTTAATTAAAGATACTGTCTTAAGTTTGTTTATAAAAATGTTACCCATTAGCAGAGCCTTTTGAATTAATAAAATTACACATTAAATAAATAATGTCTTCTTTAAAATATCAACATTTGTATATTCAATTCAATTCCAACTTATTTTCATGCTCTATCCAATTAAGATTCAAGAATGCTGTCCTGGGCACACATCTCAGTTATCTGGGCTGCCTGTCCAGGACAGTGGGTTAGTTATTAAGTGTCAGTGGCCTTACACCTACCCACTGAGCCCTTAAGAAATCACTCTTGGTTGGAGCCTGTACCAGGGAGCGAACCTTGTACCTACCAGCAAGTAGTTCGATGGCTTAACCACTGCTCCACTGAGGTCGGTGTATTTCTGGTCATCTTAACATTTACAGCTAACAGCCCAAACTGGATTTTACCTCTCAATAATTTGTATGTATGAAATAATAAAATTTAAGACGTCATTACAAGTTTCAACTAATAATTAAAAACAACAGAATCACTAGAAATGCATTGGATATATAAGCACTAATGTTTAATAGTTGTCAAAATAGCTTTGTTATTTGGAAACATCTTATTCTGACAGAGAACTCAGAACACCCTACCGTTTATACCCTAGACGATTTGTACCCAGTAAATTTAGGACACATGTTATGTTGAATTGCACAATGATAATGTTTGGTCTGTCTCAGTTAGTTGTTTGCATGAGGGATTTTAACTGGGTTTTCTTCATTATGCGTCTCCTAAATGTACCGAGTACAAATTGTCTAGGGTAAAAAATGGTAGTGTGAACAAATTGTCTAGGGACGAAATATAATGGATACGAGTCGTCCTGTAACCAAACAGTCTGCTAGTATAGTGTCACACAGAATATCTTCCTAATATATAGGACTTGTTATTTCAAGAGTGCCACCTAATACATATAGGACTTGTTATTTTCAGAGTGCCAGCTAATACATAGGTCTTGTTATTTTCAGAGTGCCAGCTCCGAGATAAAAGACCTGTTTAAAGGTGACCAGTCCCCTGACAATCTTCCCTATGACCAGACATCAGAAACGAAATCCCAGGTGGACACCGACTCTGAAGTGGTGGCAGTCATTGAACTTTGTAAACGACAACAGCTCATCGAGAATGACATTGAGACAACGGTCTCTGAGTTCCTGGACGAATTCAGCGCCTGTTTCTCGACGGACGTCACAGGGAACGCCTTCATCACAAGGAAGCTACAGGACAGGCTGGTGAAGATCTCTCAGTGGATTGGAACCAAGCTGCAGACGGAGAGAGATGGCTGGGCCAACAAACTGAAGATGGCAATGCAAGAGATCGAGAATCAGAGGAAGTCAGCACTGCAGTCACTAGCCGTAATCCAGGAGTGTTCAGAACAGCTGCGTCTTCTCCTGGAATGTTTCAATGTCAGTGACCAGCTTCTGCAAGCAATACCTACTGATGACCAAAGAGTGACTCTTCAAAAAGAGGTGGAAATATTGGTTGACATCTGCAATATTGTGATGGAGGACAGATTCCAGTGCCTTCATATCTTAGGTATGACTCAGGACAACACAACAAGCTTAGCAGATGTGTTAGGGCATCAGATTCCAAAAATGCATGAAGATTTCAAAACTCTTGAAATGAACTCAGCTGAACTGCAAAAGACTCTAGAATCAGAAAAGCAGCAGCTATCTAAGGAGATAGTGAAACTGAAAAAGAGCATTTCAAACAAAGAAAAGGATATTGAAATGTTTCAGGAGCAGCTGAAAGAGATAAATCAAATTGTTTATGGACAAGATGTGTGTGTCAGTGATACAAGTGTGACAACTATGAATGACAGTGACAATGAGAAGCAAACTCATACTCAAACTGCACAAAGGCAAATACAATCTCAGAACCAAAGTAAAATAAACAATTTAGCAAAACAATCGACATCATCTAGTCAGAGTATTAAACAGCCAAAATACACTTCTTTCATAAAACATAACAAAGCCTCCTCAAATTTCCAACATTTAGAACCCATTCCATGTTCCAATCCACCTCTTCAAACCAACTCAAATGGCCCAAGCCACCAGAACAAGGAGTTGAAATCTCATGGCTGTATTACAGCTGGGACTCAGACTTCAGTGATCCAGGGAATCCTTCCTCCTATGATCCAGATCTCCGAGGAAAAGCTTGACATTCTCAAGCAGAGGGCCCGGAAACTTGAGGAATCTCTTCACGATGCCATCACGAGCATGGAGATGCTAAGAAAATCAGCAAGGACTAATGAGAACATTTCTGTAACATCCAGTCTTGACCTATCTCCATTAAAAACTAAAAATTCTAAAGGAAAACGAATCCACTTGCATGTAGACCCAATGGACAAGGACTGGAAGAAGGCTACATTTGAGATCAAAGGTGCCCCGACGGCATCAGTTCTAGCCTATGATGTTCTACCAAGACTGAACAAACCCAGAGATCCATCCAAAAGACGGTGTCAGTCTGAGAAAGCTCCTCCTCCTGCTACTAGCGACTCATTTAGAGCAGCAGGTCATCCCGGTGTTCATAAGGAGGAACAGCCTGACACCTTATCCAAACTGCGGGCTTATCACAGACCTAAAAATGGTTTTGGTAAAGTGTCCAAGTGCTTTCGCTGCCAGAAGCTCTTCCGTACTACAGACAACCACAAGTTGGCCTGCTGTTTTCATTCCAAGGGCAAGGAGAGAGCTGAGAAATACTCTGAGGATGGCAGGCTAGTGAAGGTAACCTACATCTGGAAGTGTTGTAATCAGGAACTGGATTCTGATGGTTGCTGTACAGGGCAACACATGTAGACATTTTCCATTCTCCTTCAAGTAAAATGGTGGATCCAGAAAACTTGGAATTCATGGGAATCTTTGTTAGATAAATTACATTTTCCATTGTACATTTTCAAGACAAATCCATCCCGCCCCCAACCCCTGCTGCCTTCCAAAGAACAAGAACAACAAAATCTGCCAATAAAACTGCCATCAGCTTTAAGGCTGGTTTTCATATGGACTCCAATCCAGTGTTAATTCAGTTCAGTGGAAACATGTAAAGCAACTATAATAACTTCTCTCTCAATAATCATTGACAAATGTGAATATAGGCTAGATACTAAAGCCAGGACAGCGTACTTGAACTTAAAGATAATATAAACACGAGAATGATGAACAGTATACTGGTATTAATAACTATAAAACATACATAATACAGTTGAACCTGGTACATATGTAAAAACATATACAATGTACCATTAAATTATCTGCTTAGATTTTGTTATGACAAACCGATTTGGCTATACAGAAAGAAAAGTCATCAAATTGCAAAAAAAAAATGCATTGTCCATCTTAAATCCTGCTATATGCAGGATGCCTTGAAATACAAATTTGACTGGCAATACATAAAAGTTAAATACCAATGACATTTGTTCATGATTCAACAGTTACAATTGAGCCAAACCAATATTGGACATGTGGGTTTCAGTAGACAGAGTTTCTGCCAAAAAGTATGGCACTAGAAAATTGATTATTCAGCGTGTACTAAATACAACTACAGTCAATAGAAGGTATGGAAGGTGGGACCTCCCCCAAAAAGAAAATGAGTTAGGTTTAGGGTTAGGGATAAGAAATTATAAGAGTCATTAATTTTGTTAAAATTATACAGTTAAATAAAAAACAAAAATTCATAAACATTTGGGTACAGCGCAGAAACCTGTTTTACCCTCTGGCAGAAACCCTGGAACTGGGTCATAGCACAGAACATACTGACAATGTGGATCCATCTGGATACCGCTGTTTTATCTGTCTCTTCCCCAAGCAAAGAGCAACATATCTCAAAACATGGTTACATTTATATAACAAAGTAAGAAAAACTTTCATTCTCTCAAATTATCAAATATGAAATGATTTATTAAACCAAGCAAGAAAACCTTTCTTTCTCCCTAATTATCTATCTAATATGAAATAAGGATTTAAGAGGATGTCTACTTTATTACAATATGGCCTGATCCTATCAGATACATATAAGAATTGGGGGGGGGGGGCAAACTGTAGTTCAATGATAAAGCCTGAGGTTCATAGAATCAATCACTCTCTATAGACCAGTTTTTTTTAGTCTCAACTAGTACCCCATGACTGGTACAACAAAGGCTGTGGTATGTACTGTTCTGTCCATGGTGAAAGTACATATAAAAGATCCCTTGCTGAATTATTAATATGAGTAGCCTATGTTGCACAGTAGGTTTCCTTTCTTTTTCTCAGTCAAATATCTTGATAATAATAAATTAGACACCAAATACCCATAGCTGAAACCTGTGCTGATGTGTTATTCAGGAAATATCCCTTTACCTTCAGCCTGTATTGTCATATTGGAAGTGAAAATCATTATACTGAAGACTTAGTCTGATTGGACTTTTGCTCATATATCAAAGTGTGCCTGTAAATCCAAGCTGGACCTGGCTAGCATTTGTACAGAATCTGTGTCTCAGTACCAGTAATTGTGTATGTGCTCTCATTACCATAAAGACACTTGCACAAGCTCCTCAAAAGGCATGCGAAAAATGAGAAACGATTTGAATGAAAACACTGGCTGAAATATAATTACATGTATTGTCCCATTTTAAACAAAATGCTACATTTTTACAGCAGATTTAAAACTAATTGTTTCTTCTGATCCCAGGGCTGGATCCAGAAATATTTTTGGGAGAGGACTAAGGGAAAAAAAGCACTTAGACAAACTAGTGAAAAGGGTAAATTAATGACCACCTTCGCCCCACCAAAAAAACAAAAATAAAAAATAAACAAAAAAAACACTTGTTGGATCTGCAGTCTTAACTCCCCCATGTATTATACAAACTATATTATATATAGTTTACATAAAAAAAAAACCCTCTAACCTATTATAAAAAAATCACCCCTATATAAATATGATAAATCAATATTTTGCACCTCCCACCTTTGTCCTCTAGTATTTAACATCACAGACAGACAGACAGACAAGCCAGACAGACAGCCAGACAAGACAGATATCCAGACAGACAGACAGACAGCAGATAAAATGATAGTCACTTCTTATGAAAATATCAAATCATATACACATGTAATATAAAATATAATGTTCATATTGGTTTAGGGAACAACACATTTCTGACAATAATGCATTTAAATACAAAGACATTTTTATTAAAATATAGTTAAACATTTCTATGGCTCAGTCCATGAACACTGCTGGCTAGGTTTGAGGTGTCAGTAAATACAAAAAAGGGTTTATATGGATGCACTTTGTTGGGAATATGACATTAAAAACAAAATGTTTACCTATCGTTCCAAACCGATTGATTTTGTTTTTCAAAACATCCGGATGTGGTTATTGTACTTTGGTATTAACATTATATGGTACACAGACCTCTTCCCAAACATGGCTTCCTTATTGGATGAATTCATAAGAATTGTGGTCGTGTGACAGAATGTAGGAATGGAGAAAAGGCAGGAGGTAGGGGGTGGTCATTCTGAGGGTGATATCTACTGTTGCAGAGCATGACAACACTGCCACTCTATTGTTTGACAGTTATCATTTGGTAAAACACCAACAATCATTTTATTGCAAACAATTACATGAGTGAAAGTTGAATTTTTTTTAAAACCTGAAATAAATTCTGGGTGCTAGGGCTCCTTGTGGTTCCAGGGCAAAGCCATGACCCTTAGAGACCAAGAAAAAATGGAAAATCCGGCATATGCCGGAACACATTCGCCCATGCAATTAAAATTCAAAGTTTGAATTGTTTCTCAAACTCTTTTTGTTCCGATTTATCACATGCAAGTTACATGTAATAAATTGGAGCAAAAAGAGACATATGATGTCACATGATTCAACATTGAAGACAGTAGCAATGAAACATCAACTGACAGCTGTAAACTATTGCTATGACAGGGCCTAACAGGTCTTACCCAACAACCAAGTCCCGATTAGTTTTGACAACCTATAACAATCTTCCTAGCATTACTGTAACCAAGAGGTGTAAACTACACCAAAACTGTATTTATTATTTTAATTGTCTCTTCTGAGAAGCTAATTTTTAAAAGTAAAATATGTTTTGAAAAACTGAAAATGTAATTTTAATAAAAGATTCACACTGCTCCATTTGTCTGTTGTTTGTACCTGCATTATACACGTCAAGAGTAAATTACACTATAGATAACTCCTTAACGATTTCAATGCATACTGCATTGTACTAATTTAAAAATCTTTTAGAAAGATCATGTTTTCATTCTATCAAGCTGCAGTCTCAACCCCTTCCCATTTTACAATATCATTTCATGGCGCAAAACACAACGACAACCGTGTATGTTTTCTATCATTGTAGTCACTGACTAGATATGAGAAACAAGACGTCTGCCATGTTTAAATGTCATATATTGCTACAAAACATGGTGCAGAAAGAATCACAGACAACATACAATGTACATGTACATGTGTATTTTTATATTGCCAAGATTAATAATGGCATTTAAAGGAAAGAATATCAAAGAAAGGCAAAAACTAAAGAAAAATATGTACAACTGTAATCCAACCAGTATGTTAAGATGAGTTATCCCCCTTGTCAGTTTAAAAAAAAAAAAATGTTTTCTTTAACACACAATTATTTATTAATAATTAGCTACTTTTTCAATTAGTAGTAAGGGATTTTTTATATGCACCATCTAACAGACAGTACTGTCAGTGTACGTCTTGTGTATAGTTAAAGTACACAGACATTATAAAATATTTTTAAAACTTGGTACAGGCAATATTCAAAGTCAAATATCTTGCAAGCAGTTTGTTGTCTAGTGGCAAGACTCTGTCAAAACTGTCAAAAGGCATTGCCCCATCCTAACTTAACTCCTTGTGTCAAACTACCATGGAACCTATAGTGATGGTGTTGTCTAGTGGCATGACTCTGTCAAGGAGCACTGCCCCATCCTATCTTAACTCCTTGTGTCAAACTACCATGGAACCTATAGTGATGGTGTTGTCTAGTGGCATGACTGTCAAGGAGCACTGATTCATCCTATCTTAACTCCTTGTGTCAAATACCATGGAACCTATAGTGATGGTGTTGTCTAGTGGCATGACTGTTAAGGAGCACTGATTCATCCTATCTTAACTCCTTGTGTCAAATACCATGGAACCTAGTGATGGTGTTGCCTAGTGGCATGACTCTGTCAAAAGGCACTACCCCATCCTATCTTAATTCCTTGTGTCAAACTACCATGGAACCTAGTGATGGTGTTGCCTAGTGGCATGACTTGATCAAGGGGCAATGCCATGGGGCAGGATGTAGCTCTGTGGTACGGCACTTACCAGAGGTGTGCTGACTAAAGGTTGATGGGGCAGGATGTAGCTCTGTGGTACAGAACTCTCCAGAGGTGTGCTGACTAAAGGT